>CM017445.1:6616194-6894643 GCA_007726485.1 Eragrostis curvula | reverse complement strand
CGACGGCATCACCAGACACCGCGCCATAAGGACAGCGCCATCGCCACAGCCGCGGGTGGTGCCAAGCATGTTCGTTAGTCAACAGGTGCACGTAGCCATCCGGCGTGGCGCAACGCATGGAACATGCACGTAGCTGGTGGCTAGCCACAAGAAGCCATGCTTGGTTTGTTTTGCATGCACCAACTGGTGTTAGAAAACAAAAAAAAAATCCCACGAGACAAGATTAATTCTGCCACTAATAAATGTATGCTTTCTAAAAGCACGCGAAGATAAGTTGGGAGTTTGATGATGATATTGTGAAGCCACTGGTTGCAGTATTTCCGTGGTGGTGCCGTGGTGACACTAAGTAGGTACGGGACCATTAGTATGCCTGTCCAATCCATGACGATATGAAGGGCTGGTATGCCTTGTGGAGAATTGTGTACAACCTCTGCAGAGTTAAAAAAAATCTATCATGATTGCCGTGTTCCACGGTAATGGGCAACGCGAAAGCTTGTGCCACACAATGATTAGTATAACGGTGTGAGTTACTGCCTTGGTGTTTTGGAATACTCCGGTGTGGAACCGTGCGCTGGTTTCCTGCCAGCATTAAAACTTGGGAACTGGCGGGATGGACTGCATCTCCCCCAGGGCCACAACCCCACTAAATACCACTGATAATCTGGATAGTAGTTTGTGCACTGTCTTGTTTCCAAACAACCTTGCATAAAACTGGCTTTCCGCCCAGATGTTAAACCCTCAGCCTATCCTTGGTTTTACCCTTGCATATAAATACCCTCGTTGTTAGGACTTGCTGAGTACCTTATGTACTCACCCTTGCTTTAATCATTCAGTTGATGAACCATAGTTCATGGAGGATGGTGATGAAGAGTAGGGTCCTGTCTGCACTCAAGATATGCCTGTGCTAGTGCCGTTTTCGTCTTCCGCTGTAGTAGTGTTTAAGTGGTTCTGCTGTTGCAGCTCACCAGCTTGATGCTTGTTGTAATAAGGTGGCCCTTGGCCGGGTGTTGTAAGACCTTTTATGTATGAAGGCTTGTATGAGACTTGGTAATATTTATGTAAGTGTTGACTCTGTGATATTCATTCTGTGTAAGTGTTCGTATCAGCGTCTGATCCAGGGACTGATACGGTAAGCACTAGTGCTTCAGAAATGGGGTACGACAGAGTGGTATCAGAGCCATGCTTGACTGTAGGATGGACCCTAGGCTGGAAACGATTGTGAGAGAGTGATATTTTATATATATAAACTATATTACAAAATTTACTCCCAGTTCTGTATTTACTTTACAAAAATTGTTCTGTTACTTTGTATTTAACCATCTTCAACTTTTGTTGAAACAGATGGAGGACCAGCAGCTAGACGACGGGTGGATCCGCAGCTACCAGATCGATGTTTGAGGCTTCCCCACTATCCTATGGGAGGCGTTGCAGAGGTTCGGCTACACCGATCGTCCAGAGTACCGCTCTCTCAGCTTCGTCCAGGACGGCACCCAGTACTGCGAGGTGCACGTGACAGTTCTCCAGCCATGTACACGCCCAGACTTGGAGCCCCTGACAGTGACAGCTTTTGGTACCCAGTCCGGAGATGCCCACCAGATTGCAGCTCGCAAGACCCTGCTACTCTTCTGCCAGTGCCACGAGGAAGAGGTACGTGACACCCCGTGTCGCTACTTCCCACTGTACGAGCACACCAAGGCACAGTGGCAGTACAGGTTGAGTGATCTACAGGGACCAGACCAGCTTGAGGAGGACCCCACTGTGGTAGCGTCCGCTTGGTACATAATGGCCATAGACAGTCTGTTCGAGTCACGCTAGAAAGGGTTCGAGAGCAGTATCACCAGAGCTGAGGCAGCAGAGACTAGAGAGAGAGATCTCAGGGAGCAGCTTCAGCAGACCCAGGCTCAGCTTACAGAGGTCCCGGCACAGTCTACTCAGACTGCTCACGTTCTTGAGACGACTGCACAGATGTGGGATGAGGACACGTAGAACCTCACAGAGGTTCAGGCCCAGCTTGCAGCAGCCCAGGCACAGCTTGCACAGCTCCAGACCCAGCTCACCGAATCCCAGACAGAGCAGGCACAGATTCAGTCCACCCTCGAGGCAGCTATGGGCCTCTGGGAGGAGGACGCCCTGTACCTTATCAGAGAGGTTGACCGCTGCTACGTGAGACTTCACCAGGTTGGAGCAGGACCCCGTCGCAGGTTCACCCCGAGGATCGGAGGTCCTAGACGCCACCTGCACTACGCTTGTCCGACAGACTCAGAGGGTGACTCCAGTGACAGTGAGGACTCAGGAGGCACAGGACCGTCAGGAGGAGCACATCAGGCAGCCCCTGCTTCCCCAGAGGTTGCACCAGCTCCAGTTCCCACAGAGGTTGCACCAGTTCCAGCTCCAGCACCAGCTTATGGTTTTCTGTCAGAGTCTGACGAGGAGCCCTCAGAGGAGGAGGATGCCCAAATGGCAGAGGACGACCCCGAGCTAGAGTTACTAGAGGACCCTCTGCAGGTTGAGGAGGACACAGAGACCGAGGTGAGATGGATTATCCGACAGACGACGACAGTTACTCAGAGTCGATGGACGAGGAGGACTTCCCAGAGATCGACCTATCTCCACCACACTACGACCTAGTGATGGAGGAGGTAGGCAACATCGTCAACTTCTGGGTTAACGTCGACGATCAGCCAGTGGTGATCGACCCACCAGCTCAGCAGGAGCCAGCACCAGTTGCACCCCCAGCTCAGCAGCAGCCAGTACTCGTTGCACAGCCAGCTCACCACCAGCTAGCTCTTGTGGCACCTCCAGCAGCTCAGCACCCGCCAGCGCTTGTTGCCCTTGGACCACTGTTTCCGTACCAGCCAGTTCTTGCACCACCCACAGCTCAGCACTTCCCAGCAGCTCCACAGCAGGCCCCACAGATGCTCTGAGACACGGATCTCTTCGAGTACTACCAGCTTCTCCGTGCCCACGAGGAGTGGAGTGACCCTTACGACTTGTACCGTGCGTGGCGCTGGGACCACGGCTACGACCAGTACTGAGGAGCAGCTATCTCTGATGGAGTCAGTTGCCAGCAGCACTGGTGGCAGCAGTGCTTGTATCCGTAGTTAGTAGCTAGCGGTTTGTAATCAGTCCAGCAGAGGTGTGCGTTATATCCTAGAGTACCATGTTGTCGAGTCGTGTTGTTTAGTTGTAACCGTCAAGTCCTCCTGTGTAAGGGCTTGGGTATGTGTGATCGAACTCTGTTATGATGTTTATGTATGCTGTGATGTTGTAATGATGCTGGTTTTTACTGTTTGTATGTTAGAAAATCTTGTGATCCTGTCTTGTTGCCTCGTCTCAGCTTGTCTCAACCCCGACTTGTTCTCACCTTTCGCTATCCTCTATTAACTTAACAGATGCCTCCCGTAAGGCAGTCTGCCCGAGTGCGGCAGCGTCGTGAACGTCAAGCTGCACACGACGAGGATGCCCCAGGGCAGGGCAATGCACGTGGACGTGGAAGAGGCAGAGCCAACAACCAGCGTGGCAGAGGTGGGGGCAGAGTTGGAGGCAATGACCAAGAAGATGAGGCAAGCCAGAACAACCAGAACAACCAGGACAACCAGAATGACCAGGAAGGCCAGGGTGAAGGTGGAGGTAATCAGCAGCATCAGAACCGAGGTGGAGGAAACCAGAACCGTGGCAGAGGTGGAAGAGGTGGACGAGGTGGACGAGGTGGAGGTTTACCTGACCCACCTGTCACCAACCTTGTCACTATGATGGATAACCAGACTCGTCTGATGGAGATCATTGCTCAAGGACTTCTCGACCGTGCACCAAGTCCCTAGACCAAGATGTCAGAGTTCATGAGACTCAGGCCACCGACCTTTGAGAATGCTGAAGAAGACCCCTTAGCAGCAGATGATTGGCTGAGAGGCATCACCAAGAAGCTTCAGGTTGTGAATGCAAATGACAGGGAGAAAGTCCTTCTGGCATCGCACCAACTCATGGGAGCAGCCAGTGAGTGGTGGGACAACTACCGTGAAGCTACAGAGGATCCTGATGCTATCACTTGGGATGAATTCCAGGAAGAATTCAGGAGGTACCACATCCCTGAGGGTATCATGGACATGAAGGCAGATGAGTTTCGCTCTCTGAAACAAGGAGCCATGACTGTGAACCAGTACATCAGGAAGTTTATGAAGCTTGCTCGTTATGCACCTGAGGATGTGAGCACTAACAAGAAGAAGCAAGACCACTTCAGGAAGGGACTGAGTCCTAGTTTGAAGATGCAGTTGGTCACTCACATCTATCCAGACTTTAACACTCTGATGAACCGTGCCATTCTTCTGGAGGATGCACGTTCTCACATCGAGAGTGACAGGAAGCGCAAATTTAACGCGCAGAAGTTCAGGCAGCAGGAAAGAAACCAGAGGCCAAGAAGCAACTTCTCTCAGAAGTCTAGGTACCAGCCAACCATGCAGTACAAGGCTTCATCGTCAAACCAGCAAAATGCAGCACCCTCTTACCGCAACCAGAATCCCAGCAGCCAGCAGAGAAGCAGTACCAGTGTTGCCCAGCCAGCTCAGAGTGACAAGAGGACATGCTTCAACTGCCGTGAACCAGGTCACATGATTGCTAAGTGCCCTTATCTGAACCAGAATCAGGCCCCAGCTCAGTCTCAGCAGCAAAAGCAACACCAGAACTGCAGTGTCAGGAGTTGGACGTGGTGGACAGCAACCCTCAGGACAGCAGCAAAGGAACAATCAGACCTTCGGTCGAGGCAGAGTCAACCACATTGACACTCAGGAAGCTGAGGAGGCACCAGATGTTGTCCTCGGTGAGTACCTTGTCAACTCTACTCTTGCAACAGTTTTGTTTGATTCTAGAGCTTCGCATTCGTTTATATCTTCAAGGTTTGTTGCTGCGCATAGTTTTCCAACTGTTTTGCTCAAACAACCACTGATGACACGCTCTCCTGGAGCGAAAATCAAGTGTTTGTTGGGATGTCCCCGGGTTAAGATTCTTTTAAGTGGGGTAGTATTCCTAGCAAATTTAATAGTTCTTCAGTCAGCCGGAATAGATGTTATCCTTGGAATGGACTGGTTGAGCAAACATCAAGGCAATATAGCATGTGATACCAGGAAAGTCTCCTTAGTAAACCATCAAGGTATTAAGGTTGAATGTGAGCCAAGAAGAGTAAAGGCCACACCTATGGTATGCAGTTTGGAAGCCACACAACTGGAGGAAGTACCAGTCGTCTGTGAGTACCCAGATGTCTTCCCCGATGAGTTACCTGGAATGCCACCTGACCGAGACATAGAGTTCATCATTGAGCTCATTCCCGGAACTTCTCAAATAGCCAAGAGACCCTACCGGATGGCAGCTAATGAGCTAGCAGAGTTGAAGGAACAGATAGCAGAATTACAAGAGAAAGGTTTCATAAGACCAAGCTCTTCACCATGGGGATCACCTGTTCTGTTTGTCAAGAAGAAAGATGGCAGTCTCAGAATGTGCATTGATTACCGTTCACTCAATGAAGTCACTATCAAGAACAAGTACCCACTGCCCAAGATCGATGACTTGTTTGACCAGTTGAAGGGAGCCAAGTTTTTCTCCAAGATTGACCTGAGATCAGGGTACTACCAGCTGAAGATTCGAGAAGGAGACATACTCAAGACAGCTTTTGTCACTCGCTATGGTCAGTATGAGTTTACAGTTATACCCTTTGGACTCACCAATGCACCAGCATACTTCATGAACCTGATGAACAAAGTCTTCATGGAAGAGTTAGATCGGTTTATCGTTGTCTTCATTGACGACATTTTGATCTACTCCAAGAGCGCAGAAGAACATGAACAACATCTGAGGATTGTGCTTGAGAAGTTAAGAGCACATGAGCTTTATGCCAAGTTCAGCAAGTGTGAGTTTTGGTTAAAAGAAGTCGCTTTCCTTGGTCGTATCTTGACTAAAGAAGGGATTGCAGTAGACCCAGCTAAAGTTGGGGCAGTTACCAATTGGAAGCAACCCACGAATGTGACAGAAGTCAGAAGTTTTCTTGGACTGGCAGGTTACTACCGCAGATTCATAGAAGGGTTCTCCAAGTTAGCCAGACCAATGACTGCCCTGACCCAGAAAGGAAAAGAATTCAAGTGGATAGAAGCTTGTGAGAAGAGTTTCAAGAGCTAAAGAAGAGGTTAACAACAGCCCCAGTGCTAACGCTACCGGATATATATCGAGATTTTGTCGTATACTTCGACGCATCTCGACGAGGTTTGGGTTGTGTGCTAATGCAAGATGGACGAGTAGTGGCTTATGCATCAAGGCAGCTGAAAGTTCATGAGCAGAACTATCCAACACATGATCTGGAGTTAGCAGCAGTTGTCCATGCCCTGAAGATATGGAGACACTATCTTATTGGAAATAAGTGTGAAATCTTCACGGATCATAAGAGTCTGAAGTACATCTTCACGCAGTCAGACTTAAATCTCAGGCAGAGAAGGTGGTTAGAGTTGATCAAGGATTACAATCTGGACATACAGTATCACCCTGGAAAGGCTAATGTAGTTGCAGATGCACTGAGTCGCAAGGCTCACTGCAACAACATCAAGTTACATAAGAGAAGACCTGAGTTACTGGCAGAGTTTAGGTAGCTAAATCTTCATTTCACCGAGTCAAGTCAGATAAACAACCTGTGTGTGGAACCAACTCTAGGAAGCCTAATCCGAAAAGCTCAAGTGGATGATGAGGAAATACATGATCTCAAAGCTAAAACCAGAGTGGATAAGGCACCAGGATTCAGAGTAGATGATCAAGGTACTTTATGGTACAAAGATCGAATCTGTGTACCCAAGAATGGTGGGTATCAGCAGCTTATCATGGATAAAGCCCATAACTCCGCTTACTCCATCCACCCATGATGCACCAAGATGTACTTGGATCTGAAACAGAAGTATTGGTGGTTAGGAATGAAGAAGGATATAGCAGAGTTTGTTGCCCGATGTGATATCTGCAGCAGAGTCAAAGCAGAACATCAAAGACCTGCAGGTTTGTTGCAACCGATACATGTTCCAGTGTGGAAATAGGATGAGATCAGCATGGACTTCATTGTGGGATTACCCCGCACTCAGAAAGGAAATGATTCAATATGGGTCATAGTGAACCGTCTGACGAAGGTTGCACACTTCATACCTGTCAAGACAGTCTATAGAGGAGACAAGTATGCTCAGTTGTATGTGGATCACATACTCAAGTTGCATGGAGTTCCGAGCAGAATAATCTCAGATAGAGGAACCCAATTCACCTCCTAGTTCTGGAAAAGTTTGCACAAGTTGTTGAAAACCAAGCTGGATTACAGTTCTGCATATCACCCTCAGACAGATGGACAGACTGAAAGAGTCAATCAAGTCCTGGAAGATATGTTGAGAGCATGTGTTTTGGCCTATGGAAAGGATTGGGAGAAAAGCCTTTCCTTTGCAGAATTCTCCTACAACAACAGTTATCAGGCCAGCCTACAGATGGCACCCTTTGAAGCTCTTTATGGCAGAAAGTGCAGAACACCTCTGATGTGGTCAGAAGTTGGAGAACGATCTTTCTTTGGACCGGCAATCATCAGAGATGCCGAAGAGAATGTAGCTTTAATCAGGGAGAATTTGAAAGCAGCCCAGAGCAGACAGAAAAGTTATGCAAATACCCGTCGCAGAGATCTGAGCTTTGAAGCAGAAGACTATGTGTACCTCAAGGTATCACCGATACGAGGTACCAGAAGGTTCAGAGTCCGAGGAAAGTTGGCACCCAGATACATCGGACCCTTCAAGGTACTCAAGAGGATAGGAGCAGTAGCATACCGCCTCGAGCTCCCCGAGGAAATGTCAGACATCCACAATGTCTTTCATGTCTCGCTGTTGAAGAAATGTCTGAGAGTCCCAGAAGAGATAGTACCACCGGAAGTGATGGATCTTCAACCGGATCTCCGTTATCAAGAGAGGCCTATCAAGATCTTGGATGTTGCTACTCGGTTAACAAGGAGGAATGCCATACGGTTTTGCCGAGTGCAGTGGAGTAATCATACAGAAGCAGAGGCCACGTGGGAACATAAAGACGATCTGAAGAAGGAGTTTCCCTACCTGTTCGAGGAAGAACCTGAATCTCGAGGACGAGATTCTGTTTAAGTGGGATAGGTTTGTAACACCCTGTGTTTTGCCCATGTTTAAAAATCACTAAAAATTTGGACTTTTTCAAATTTGAACGAAATTCAATCAAAGTAGAAGTCAATTCATGCCAAATTTAAAATCTCAAATTTTAAATGTGCATCAAAACACCACCATCTGCATATTTGGATTTTTCTGACTTTATTTATGTGTTCATTTGGTATTGATCCTTTTTCAAATTTGAAATCCATTCAAATTCGAGCCCAAACCAAAATCCAGAAAATGTCAAACATTTTCTTTCCTTCTCGGGCCGCCCTTCTTCCTTTTCTCTTCCCCGGCCCACTCCCTCTTTTTCTTTTTCTTTTTCCCGCGCGCCAGCCCGCGGCCCAGCTCCTCCCCCTCGGGCCCAGCTGCAGCCCAGCCCGCTCCCTCGCGCCGTGACGCTGACAGGTGGACCCCACCTGTCAGTGTCGTCTCCCTCCTCCTGCCACCGCGCCAGGAGCGCCCATGCCGGCCGTCCCCGTCTCGTCGCGTCGCGCTACACCACCGCCGCAGGAGCTCACGTGCACACGTCGCGCCGCATTGGAGAGCCTTATTGTCGCTGGTTGGCGAGCTCAAATCGACGGTGATGGTGCTTTCTGTTTTCTTATAGTGACAGGTTGAAGAAGACCCGATCTGGCGCACTCAGCTATATTATTAATAATAACTTTGTGGCATGGATGGCACAAAGATGGTTGTAGCGTGTGTTGGTTTGTGAGGTCCTTCTCACAGGTGAGGGTGCGAGTTCGACTTCCTAAGTGGTCATACTTTTTTAATTGTAATTTTTTACAGGCTGGAACTTCCTTAAAAAAATACAATCAATAAATTGCATAAAATATTCACTATCTCTCCTTTGTGGGAAGAAAAGTCCATTCATTGCAATCCACCGATCTCTATACATTTCAACTAAATGTAATAGTAATGCTTTTTTTGGTGTTTTATTTTTTTTTTAATTTGATTTCCTTCAATTAATTATAGTGCAAGCTATGGCAACTTTTCCAATAGCCTTCCTCATCTTGTTGTAGTCTTCCTTATCCCCATCCAGACTACGAGAGTGATGCAAAAATTATGCAGCTTATATGGCTTGCCAAATATTTACTATTTTCATGATAATTCTTTACTGCAAATGTTCAGTGTCCCGTAGCAACGCACAGGCAACTTGCTAGTCACTAAAAAGACATAATTAGGCACCTTTAACCTGTAAAAAAATATTGACTACGTACATGTTGGACGCCTAATGGTTACCTGGATTAACTGTAATAGGTAACTGGAATAACTGTAATAGGCACCTTTAACCTGTTAAAAAAATATCGACTACATACTTTCATATAGTTGAATTGAATTCGTGTGTAATAGCGGTTTCTTAAGTTCTAACGCAAGTCAGAGTTATAGGCCCTATATGTATGGTGAAATGTGATTGCTGAAGTCGTAAATGCAAGTCAGATTTACATACATGCGCAGAACATCTATATATACTGGTCCAGAAAAACGTAGCAGAAGCAACACCTAAAACGTAGCAAAACCAAACAGAATGTCTTATTTCTCTTGGCCAAAAACAAGAAAGGGAGAGCACAATCAAGAAGTTGAGAGTAAAGTATTGAGTGACACTGATTATCAGCTGATGTTTTATGGGAATTGGGGGTGTCAAGAATTTCAGTCGGTTACTTCCCCAGAGTTCAACTTGGCAGATCAGGTTAGCACGTAGCCGGAGTAAGTAACAACAAGAACGGTTGGGAACAAGTCTAGCTATTCTTCTTTGTTGAACAAGCCAGAGACAAAATGATTGTCGGCAGAACACTAGAAGCTCCGATTGTGACGATAGTAAATAATGTTAGTGACACCACAGATTATTAGGCAGCTGTTTTGTTTGCTGCCGCAATTATGGCAAGCCACACTTTCTTAGGTCTCTGGCTCACACGGTATACTCTCAACTTTTTGACTAACTTTGCCATACATGTGGCTAAGGATTTGTTGGGCACTTTTTTTGTGGCAAGCCACACTTGACTGAGGTTACTTATGACAACATTAGGCTTTAACCAAACAGGCCCTTAATTTTGCATCATCTCCAAAGCGCTCAACAAAGCATAGTTTCTTGTTCGCTTCAAAGCAGAGTTCGTTACTTCAAACTACTGCACCACGGAAAGATTCAATTCATGGATATTAGTGTGCACAAGTCGAGTTATTCCAGTTACCTATTACACATGAATTCAACTATATGAAAGTGTGTCACATTTTAATTCTTCACTTTACGTATCTTGAATTCAACTATTTGTTCGACCTTGATGATGTGGTACTGTCAAAATTTAAATATATTGATCATCTACTACATTTTTGGTTCTGATATCCACAATCGATTACAGTAATTTCTTGGTACTAATATTTAATACACGTGTATAATTGTCCCCTTTTTTGCGAAGGGTGTGTAACTGTTTCCAATTATTAAGAAAATGGCCCACTTCACATGGTTGTTGTGAGACCTACCAGCATTCTATACCAATTTGATGTTACATGCGGTTGACTTGCATCCAGTTCCTTTTCTCTTTTATATATATAATAAGGTCCATTTTGAAGCAACTTGACCGACTTCCTGAACAAACAAGCATTAAGAGAAAGTAGTGTGCGCATAACTAGGATAAGTAATACTCCAATAACACTACATATTCTAGTAGTTGTTTGTGGCATAGGAATTGGCGGCATCAGGAGCGGGATGGGTATACCGGCTAGCAAGCTTTGGGTCCTTTTTCGAACAATAAGATCTCGATAGTTAGACCAACATCCAACTGTTGCAAAAAGGACTAAAAGATTAGTAAAATCTTGGTCATTTCAGAAAAAGGAGACAAGTGTGAGTTCTAGTAGCAGCACGGGTGGGAGAAGGACGCGGCAGCGGCAGACCCGGACCACGGCGCGCGGGGGCAGGACGAGGCCGTGGACACCCAGAGCGCCTACTGATGGAACTCCTACTGCGTTGGTGTCCACCGGTTCGTGCTCCCCTCACTGGGCCAGGCGGTGCGCGCCTGCGACCTCTAGACGGACACCTAAGCGCGGACGCGGCGCACCAGAGCAGCCGCCGGAGACCACAGTCGATGGTGCCGGGGGTCCGCCGCGGCGGTGGCGGAGGACAACTCGACGCCGCGCCACATGGATTGTCTTCGCAGCCTGCAGCGCTCCAACGACGCCGTTCTCGGGTGCTATCGGAGATGACCGTTCCGACGTTAGAGGATAAGGAAGGTCAGCAGACTCATCACCACGGCGGGTGCTCGTCAGATGCAGCGGAAAGCAGGCATGGCGTAATTGGTAATTTTGCACTGCAAGCTAGCTAGCAGCAGCCGCGCTTGGAATCTAGTCATACTTTGAATGCGAACTTTTGTCTGTGTATTACATTGTCGCAGCCAGTTGCAACCCAATGGGAACGTACATTTTGGTAACATTTGTTGCCATATCCTGTTTCTCTCTGATCAGTTAGTCACACCTTCTTTGATTCAGTTAGACTAATGGTTTCTTTTTACTGAAATCTGCAATATTGCTCAAGCAGTATTATCAAACCGAGCAACACTGCTTCTCGAGCAAGCATTCAAATCACGTGTTTCCTTGGAGCTCGATCTTGACCAATGTAGGTTCATGGAATGTTTGTTTAAAGAACTGTATAGAAAGTCTATAACACGTAAAGGCATGTATATCCATTAACCAAATTGTTAGTGTTTCCTTAAACAAGCGAGGTTATCTTCTGTACAATCCAATTGGCTCATGCATCTCCCTCGCAGGCCGAGTTCTATGTATTACATGTGTGGCTGTGTATTGTTGTACTGATTAGTGGTGAAGTGCGAGTACAAACGAAGAAAGATATATACATGTTAGTAGATGTGTTGAGGTATTCATGAATAAAATGAACTTGATGCTTGTTACATCTCCTTTTAATGGTGTACCAACTTTTAGCCCTCGAGGTATTTTTCACTAGAAGCCATGTGCCACAACTTAGATAGTTGTACATAGGGCTGGACGAAAAGCTCGTGGCTCATTAGCTCGGCTCGGCTTGTGATTGGCTCGGCTCGGCTCAGCTCGGCTCGTTCACTTTTTCTAACGAGCCGAGCTAGGTTTGTAGCTCGTTATGTTTAACGAGCCGGCTCGAGCTGGCTCGTGAGCCGCTCGCGAGCCAAACGAGCCAGCAAGTCCCAACAAGCCTATCACTTCTCAGTCCCCTCCTCCCTCCCCACACCTTATCCTTTTCCTGAATCACGCTGCCACCACACCTTGTCTCCTCCCAAGTCCCCATAGCATGCCTGCATCGCTCCTTTCGTGAGCCGCACCGCCTGTTTCATTGGCCTGTCACTCTGCTCCCTCGCTGCTCATTTGCGAGCTTGCCCGGAGGAGGAAACGCGTGATGCGGGGCGGCCGGCAGCTCAAGTCGGACAGTGCCGCCGCTCTCCCTATTCCCCTCGTGTGCGGTGGTGCCAGCTCCTTCACGTCACCTGTCCCCGTCCCCTCTTGTCCAATACAACCTCCGCGACGTCGACCTCCGCCTTCCCGCCCGGCACGCCTTTTAGGGTTTAGGATTTAGTGCTCAAGGGCGTGAAAATGTTCTCCTTAGGTCGCGGCAGAGATGCTAGAGACTAGCGACGAGCTTAACGAGCTGGCTCGCGAGCCATCTCGAGCTCGTAACGAGCCGAGTCAAGCCAGCATTCTAGCTCGATAAGATAACGAGCTGAGCCGAGCTAGCTCGTTATCCTAACGAGCTGGACCGAGCCGAGCCGAGCCGAGCCGAGCTGGCTCGGTAGTCCAGCCCTAGTTGTACATATCACTTTGGCCTAAAGGTTAGAATCACCAGCTATATATGTAGCTCCTAGACTGTTACTAGCAATCTTCTCCAACGGACAATGTCCATATATTGCGTGAGAAATTGTATAATCTAGATAATGATAAAAAATCATTGACTTCCTGTTTAGTTTTGTTCTTTTGATTTTAGAAGGACAAGGTGATGAAGGTTGAAATGCAATGGTGGCAAGTCGGCAACTAGTTAAGAGTGGGATGCACCAGGAATGTGAACAAAACTTGACTCTGCCAAGTTCTATGGCAGCTCCTTGGGTTGGATGGCAGGATGTGCTAATGCTGAGCGATCTCTCTGCCTGCGCTAGATTTGATGAAGGAACCTTTGCGCAAGATGAAGCTTTTGCACGCCCCAGCTATGGTAGATGCGGACTGTTAGAGGCTACCTGTTGTGTTGGGTGCTCAGTTCTCTGGAGGAGCATTGGAGACTAGGTGGGGCATGGCTAGCTATTTTGTACAACTTGTCAGTCGTGTACACACCGGACAAAAGCCAAAATCATTGTGAAATTGAAGAGTTCTACATAGCAACAATTTGGAGTTTAAAAGTATATCCAACCATAGCATTCTGATGTTCTGTTTTCCTTTTGGTAAGGGACAACTTTTTCAGTTCTGCATAATTACACAAACTAGTTGAAAGAACATAACAGATCATGTGCAAACTAATTTTGTACCGTTGTCATATC
This sequence comes from Eragrostis curvula, assembly GCA_007726485.1. Classification (NCBI taxonomy): domain Eukaryota; kingdom Viridiplantae; phylum Streptophyta; class Magnoliopsida; order Poales; family Poaceae; genus Eragrostis; species Eragrostis curvula. The sequence continues at coordinate 6,880,977 of CM017445.1, read as the reverse complement.
CAATATGTTTGCTAATTATTTATCCAGATCCGTATGAGATGCCAAGGAGCTTGATCTGGATCAGTGTAGTGCAGTCACAATTCGACATCTAATGATGAATTAAAAGGTGCCCGGTTGTCTGCACTGTGACCTAATTCTGAATACATGTTTCAAAAAATACTATGATAAATTGATCTTTTTTATATTATAGTTTGTGAAATTGCTTGTTTAATAAATTTCATTGTGTTTCATCCATGGGAAATGCTCTTTTTTCAGATTTATAAAACAAGGTAATAACTGTAATATGTAAAGGCATACTCGTATGAATGTTTGTTGACGTTAGTTTTTTGAATATTTTGTTCTCGGACAAAAGGAGGTATCTTCCTTACTATTCAATTGGTGTCTAGGTTACCTGTCTCTTGGTGCCTTGATGAAGTGCGAGAACAAACAAATTAGAAAGACATGTCTGCAGAACTGTTGCGGTATCTTTGAATGGTAAAACTAAAGGTTGATTACATCTCCTTTTATTTAATGACTCATGTAGCAAAGGGACTCACGGTGCAACTGGCAAAGGACATTGGCTGGGGAGCTTCCGCCCAGATTTCAATCCCTGGGTACTGCACAATTTGTGGAAAAAAAAAATCCCCTCGTCTGTCCCACAACCAAAGCAAAGGTCTAAGGCCCGGCCCAGGTCGTTGGTCGTCTCACATGGGTGGGGCAGGGGTTCGGGAGTTTTCTCGACCTGCGTGAGAATATCTTTTTTTTTTTAAATGCAATGACCGGGGGTGTCTTACCCCCCGCAGGTCGAGGTTTTTTTTTAATGACTGATGTACCAACTTTTGACCCTCGAGCTATTGGTTACCAGCAGCTATTCTCTGTACTACAATTAACTTATATAGTTGTGTATATATATAGTGAAGAAATGAGCTGGTGCGCTGTCTTTCATTAAGAAGAAAGCTGTGCATATAGGTAGTGGACTACTAAGACGTCAAGGTTAGTGATTCACTGGCTTCTTTAGCTTTTAGACAAAAAGTGGCAATCTTCTCTAATAGTCCATGTCCATATAGTGCAATAAATTGCACAAGCTACCTTGCTGGTCACTTGCGATGTTCAGTCAAAGCTCGCCGACTTCCTGTATATTAGTGCAATTGTTGTTAGAAGAGGCAGATGATGAGGGTGAAATGGCATCTGTATCCAATGGTTGCATGGTTAATTAGATCGGTAGATAGCTAAGAGTGAGATGCACCGGGAATGCGAATCAAACTTAAACTGAACAAATATTTAATAAGATTACTAGAACTGAAAGTTGAAAGGTAACGACCTGTCATTCTTAACAACACTTCTCCACAAAGAGAATAAACCTCTTTAACAATGAACAATTACAGACATATAAAACAACGTCCACCTAGCAAGTATATGAAACACAATTACACAGACAGACAGACACACACACACACAGAGAGAGAGAGAGAGCTATTGAGAGAGAGAGAGAGAGAGAGAGAGTTATTGGTCACAAGCAATGGTATTTATAAAACTGGTGTCAACAAAAACTTAAGGTTGAGTACGTCTACTTTTATTAAATCATATACAATATTTTTGCCATCGAGTGGTCACCAGCAACCATGTACCACAACTTATCTAGTTGTATATATAACTAGCGTACTACTAGTAAGGCCCTAAGGGGGGTGAACTAGTGAGTATAAAGAATCTAGCAGGGTCTAGGCTGCAAGTAGCAATCTTCTCCGATAGTCGATGTCCATAGAGCGCAAGAAATCGCATAAGATATACCTAGTTGCGAAAACTCTCTTGAATTCCAAGATAAGAGTGGGATGCATCAGGAATTGACACAGGACATTAGGTACTCGTGTTGTAGACATAACCGAGCAATTCCGCTGACAGGTCACGTCGCCCTTCCCGTACATCGCCCAGCAAGGGCGGTTGCAGCACTTCGGGAAGTAGTAGAACACAGTAGCACAACCCTCTTCCGGAAGCAGCAGCACTTGATTGAATTTCTTGTCTTCAGGCTCGCTCGTTGGCGGCACTTGGGCAGCCCACCTGTCATGCGCTGAGGTGACAAAGATGTTGTCGTACCCCAATTCTGGAGCACTCTGTGCATCATGTATCAGTCTCTGGATCAGTACTGATACATGATGCACAGAGTGCTCCAGAATTGGGGTACGACAGAGTGGTATCAGAGCCGACCCTTGCGGTTTCACGGGCGCGTGTGGGCGCAGTTGCGCAGGCATGGTACGCATGGCTGGTGTGGGCCCAGAGTGGTCACACAGCATGGCACATGCGCTGGCACTAGACACACGGACGTGGCCAAGAGGGGACGTTCCTGGATTGGGGTTGATTGACGAAGACGTCGATCTTCTAAGGGGGTGAGTATGTGACATCCCGGCCCAAGGCTTAATAGGATTGATAGAATACTCATATCAACAAGTTGCAACTTCTTTTCCGGGAGCTCATCTCGAAAGAACTCCGAGGTTAAGCGTGCTTGGCCTGGAGCAATTTTGGGATGGGTGACCGACCGGGAAGTCGTTCTCGGGTGCGCACGAGTGAGGACAAAATGCGCAGGAAAGACGTGTGTTGATCTGTGAGGCCAGTCTTTACGTCCTAGAGAGCTGCCAGGCGTGCAGGCCCGGCCTCGAGGAGGTGGGACGCTACAGATGTGGAGACAAGGACGCCGCCGAGCCTGGCGATGGTGGAGTCGCAAGGGCGGCGTGCTGTGGTACCTGACGTGGCGGCAAAGCAACCGCCTCGCGTTCTCGCCCTGGCTCGTCCGAGTTCTGTATCATAGCTCGCGGCTCGGCCCCTCGCAGCTCACCTCTTGCTCCCTCATCCGCCACGAGGATCGTCTGCATAGCATTGTGCCTTCTCGGCCTCGACGGCATAGTGGGAACAGACTCCGTTCCTTGCAGCTCGCCTCTTGCATAGGCATATCCAAGCGTCCTCGCGTGAGGCGAGCCCGCGGCTTGAGGTGTTCGACGTCGGTGGATGGGTGCGGTGGCGTGGTCCTGCTTTGCCAATTGGCGTGTGTGCTTGTTTTCACTCGTATGAGCCAGGTCCTGTACGTGGTCTTGTACATGGTCGTGCAACCATGTACGACAACTTAGACAATTGTATTGCCTCCATTCTAAAATTGATGACGTTAGGACAAGTAATCTATTGCAATTTTGAAAATCACTCGTCCTAATTAATTAATGTCATTCTTTTGAGAACTGGGGGTTGGGGTGTAGCGCTAGTAAGGCTAGGGGTGACTAACGAGCCAGCTCAGCTCATTAGAGCCTGGCTCATTAAGCCTAACGAGCTAAAATGAAAGCTCGGCTCGGCTAGATACCTAGGTTGTCAAAACTCTCTGACTTTCTAAATAAGAGTGAGATGCATCAGGAATTGCCACGGGGCTTTCTACACTCTTTTTATAGGCAGGAGAACTTGTATTCTATAGCTAGATACTGCATACCAACTCAGCAGCTGTTAAATCTGACACTGCAAGACAGATGCAGCTCCGGTGAGACGGTCGTTTACGAGTAAGGCTTCGAGAAGCGTGGAGGACACAAGGCTTCTTTCCTTGGAACGTGAACAAGCTGGCAATGTGAATGTGTCCACCAGCCCGGTAACAAACGCCCCTTGCCCGCGGGATCCTCAGCCTACTGCTGCGTCCGTCACCAAACTTAATTCACAAACTGGAAAAAGTAGAACTGGCTTGTCAAACTAAATGTTGCTTGACTGCCTCACAGAGTACAAATTAATGGACAAAAGTGGCACCGGCCACTGGTTCGCCATACGCGAATTGTGGGGGTGTTGATTCAACAGCGGTGTTGCAGCGGATTTGGCAGATGCAGTGAAGCACTTGGCAGTGATGGTGGGCACACCAGAACTGGAGCAGGGAGGAAAAATGAAAGCTGAATGGTCGAAATGGTGGTTGTGCACGACGAGGGCGCAACCGCTCGCTGGAGATGGCCAGGTCCACTGAGAGGTTGTGGGAAGCAAATGGTGGAGGTTCGCTGACCCTGTATTTGACGCCGGCGGCGGGCAATGCTATGCAGAAGGCTTCGTGGCAAGCTCGGATGCACGCGATGCAGGAATCAAATAGCATGAGGCCACTAAGAACGCTACATTGTTTGATGATTCATGGATGCATGGAAAGAATATAAACTCCACCAGGATAAAAAATTTGACCGGCTCTCCATCTCAACAGCATATTCAGAGGGGGGGGGGGGGGGGGGGTGCGTGCGTTGTGAGTATCTAAGTTGCACTGTGTCAACACAAAACAAAATGAGAGTAATCTTCTCTACAATTAAATTTTCATCTAGGTTCGAGGATAGTCGTGTATATATATTACCAAGCCGTGAAAATTGGTGAACTCACTGGCTATAGATTCTAGAGCATAAGTAGCAACCTTGTCCAACATATACAATATCCATATATAATGAAAAGTCTCTGACTTCCGCTTTAGTTTTATTTTTAGACTGGGCAGATGATGAGGCCACAACGATACTCATCATGCAATGGTTCCATGGCAAGATCAACAGTTAGATAAGAATGAGATGCACCAGGAATGTGAACTATACTATGGTAGGCACTTAGGTTGGTAGGCGGCACGTGCAGATGCCGAGCCATCTCTGTCTGTGTCAGGTTAACTAGAGGTACCACTAAGCGAGAGGAAGGCAATGCATGATGTCAAGCAAACAACAACAACAACAAGCGAGTTGATTAGCAACAGCCGCTGAGTTGATTGGCAAGTTGACCTCAAAGAAACCCACCGGACGCCGAAGCAGAACAATGACGTGAGGCAGAGGCAGCACAAGCATGAGCATGTGTGTAGGGCCGAGCATGCGTATGATGAACCTCTCTGAGGCAGGCATCGAAGGATTGAGATTAACAACGAACTGCACCGTTGGTACAAACCGGACTTGAACTGACTGTTGTACTCTTACAGAGAATCTCTACTAATCGTATATGTGTAACTATACGTCGGCAACCCAGGGAAGTCTGTAGTACAAATCGTTCGATACATCTCTGCAGGGAACCGAACTGCTGATGTCCGAGTTGTTAATCCGGTTGGCCGTCCGAGTTCTAGACAGTAGAAACTGCCCGACGGCATCGCCGGCGAGGGCGGGCTGTTCGCCGTCATTAATTGGCGCCGGGATGTCGCCGGGCAGGCTACGCAGAAGAGCTTCCGTTGCACTGTCGCACGCTCAGAGCACCGGCCATGGTAGAACATAGGGACGAGCCGCGATCCGGCGAGACGGGAGGAAGCCAAGGGGGGGAGGGGGGGGGGGGGGGGGGGGGGGGGGTGGGGTCGTCATTTCGAATAGCGACCACGCGGTCGCTGTTTGAAATGGCGACCAGCCCCCGGGTGCATCCTGGCCGCGGGATCTTGTTTGGGCGGTTCGGATTTGCGCCGAGGGAAGGCAAAAGCAGAGCCCCTGCTCTGTTCTGTTCTCCTTCCGCGCTCCCGAGATGTAGAGCCATGTCGCTGACAATTCGGAGATTAATCGATTTGGAGCCGCAGCAGATCGAAACCGAGATTCCTTTGTATCCTCAATCGATCGAGATTCCGGGGCCGGACTAGATATGATGATGATCCAGCGGCCGCTGCCAGCAGCGGAAGCGGCAGCGCTGCCGAGGATGATGAGGCAGCGGAACTTTCAAGGTTGCCGATGCGTATGTCCAATCTAACCAACGTGTTGCTCGAACTGGACACCTGTTGAGGCCAGACAAAACTGGTACATCATGTACACCATGCATGCACGAACCGTATGTCCAATGTAACCAACTCTGGACTGGACACCTGTTACATGCTACAACCATACAAAAATTTTATTGAGAACAGAGTCACACCATTAGCTGCGCCACCACGAAAGCTGCATTGTTTGACGATTCGTGCATGCATGTAAAGTGTATAAATTTATACAGGATAAATATCAAAATTTATCGCTTTCTGGAGAAACAAAACATCTAACAAGATTAGATGAACTTGCTGCTGTTATAGCCACTGACCTGTCATGCCTAACAAGACTTCTCTAGAAAAAAAAAGAGTAAATCGCTTTTAAAATTAACATCGTCTTCCGAGATTTGAAACATCATTCACTTAGCAAGACCACAAGAAAAAGGCTACACAAAAAAAAAATCCCTGAAATTCTCAATACTAACTCAAATTAGGAGAGTTGAGATGTCTGAAATAACTACCAAGAAATAATCAGGCACCTTTAACGGAGCAACTACATTAGCTTTCACTTCTTGATCTCTTGCCTCTGACTCATCTGGTAGAACTGCGGTTGCTGAATTTGTAATGCTTGTCAGAGTTGTACACGCCCTAGATATACATACGGTGTACTGTTATTGGTGAAGTTGTAATGCAAGTAAGAGCTACACTCATCAGCACACCTATATATGCTGGTCCACAAATAACGGATTCATCTTTGTTATGACTCCAGGTGATTTTTGCCTAGCAGACACAACATTTTTTAAAATGTAGCAATACCTAGCACAATGTCTTGTTCTGCTTGGCCAAGAACAAGAATAGGATATCACAATCTGGAGATTGAGAGCAAAGTATCGAGTGGCGCTGATCGTCAGTTGATTTTGTCAGGGAATTGGGGGTGTCAAGAATTTCAGTCATTTCATTCACCAGTGTTCAACTTCCAATATCTGGACTGCCAGTAGTCGGAGTAAGTAACCAGGAGAACGGTGGAGAAAAAAAATTAGCGCACTATCTTTGTTTCTGGACAAAAAATTTAGCAAGACACTAGGAGCTCCGATTGTGATCATGATGTGGCTGGACCAGAACTACAATTCTCAATTGTGCATCATCTTCAAAGCAGTCAACAAAGCAGAGTTCCTTGTTCGCTTCAAAGCAATGTTCCTAACTTCAAACTACTGCGCGTCTCTGTAAGTTTCAATTCAGGGATCTTAATGTGAACACGTCAAGCTATTCCAGTTACCAATCACACACGAATTGAACAATATGAAAGTGCATCATTTTTCTTTTCCTTTACGTCTATTAGCTGCAAAACAATCATTTGTTCTACATTTCTGACGTGGCACAGTCAAAATTTGAAGCTGTTCATCTACTACTCTTTTGGTTTTGGTATCAACAACAGATTATACCATAACTTTTTTGGTATTGATTATTAGTACACGTGTATAATTGTTTATAATTAAGAAAATGGAGCACTTCGCATTACACGGTTGTTGTGAGACCTAGCTGCATTCTATACCGAATTAATGTTATATACAGTTGACTTGCATTCGATTGAATCGGTTCCTTATCCCTTTATATATACAGGCATTAGGAGAAAGTTGATCCCCTTCCTCAAGAAACAGGCATTAGGAGAAACTGGTGTGCGTAAAACTAGAACAAGTGCTACTCCGATAACCATATGGAATTTAGTAATTCTGTGTGGCATTGGAATCGGAGGCATCAGGAGCACCATGGGTATACCGGCTGGCAAGCTTTGGCTCCTTTTTCGAACAAGAAGATCTCAATGGTCGGACCAGCATCCAACCATTGCAAAAAGGACTGAACGATTAATAAAATCTTGGTCATTTGAGAAATAGGAGACAGATGCAAGTTCTAGTGGGAGCGCGGGTGGGAGAAAGACGCGGCGGCGGCGGACCTGGACGAGGCCGTGGATACCGAGAGCGCTTACTGGTTGAACTCCTACTGCGGTGGCGTCCACCGTTTCGTGCTCCTCTCACTAGGCCAGGCGGTGCACACCTGCGAGTTCTAGATGGACATCTATGCGCGGACGCGGCGCCCTAGGGCGGCCGCCGTGGACCTTTGTCGACGATGCGGGGGGTCCGCCGCGGCGGTGGCGGATGACAACTCGACGCAGCGCCACATGGAAACTGCTTCTTCGCAGCCTGCAGTGCCCCAAGGACGCCGTCCTCGTCTCGGTGTCGGTGCTATCGGAGATGACCGTGCTGACGTTAGAGGATGAGGAAGGCCAGCAGAGTCATCACCACGGCCGCGGCGGTGGGTGCTCATCAGATGCAAAGGAAAGAAGGGATGACGTAATTGGTAATTTGGTACCACAAGCAAGATAGCAGCAGCCGCGCTTGGAATCTAGTGATACTTTGAATGTGAATTTTCGCCTGTGTATTACATTATTGTCGCTGCCCGTTGCAACTCAATATGTGGAAACGTACATTTTGGCAACATTTGTTGTCATATCCTGTATCTCTCTGAGTTAGTCATGCCTTCTTTGTTCAGTTAGACTAATGGTTTCATTTTACTGAAATCTAGAATATTGCATCTAGTCTCTCTGAAAGGCAATTTGCAGCCATTAGCTCAAGCAATATAAACGTATATAATCAAACCGGACTACACTGCTTCTTGAGCAAGCATTCAAATCACGCGTTTTCTTGGAGCTCGATCTGGACCAGTGTAAGTTCATGGAATGTTTGTTTAAAGAACTGTAAAGAAAGTGTATAACATGTAAAGGCATATTGAGAAGCCATGTTGAGATGTGCCATGGCTTGACTTTGTGATGAGTATTTGACATTGGTTTCTTCCTCATCGAACGTAAATATAAATCTAAGTTTATAAGGAATGCATGATATATGCTTTGTGTCAATATACTCATCAATGGAGAGATTGAGAAGCCATGTTGAGATGTGCCATGGCTTGATGATTGTGATGAGTAATTGACTTGGTGTTGAGTTGAAATGCAGATTTTGATATAGCTTTAGCTTGTTCATTTTGGCAACTTTGAGTGTTGCTTTATGACTAACCAGAGTTGGTGAAGTTGGACGAGAAGGAAATGTGTTTTCTTGTCTCATGATGTGTAGGTCAATGGAGTCAACTTGATGGTCAACAGCAGGAGGATCGGGACCAAGCGGGGGCTTAGGGCCAGACGATCGAGAGGCCGGGTGAGGTCAAGGGTGATCCACACCGTACACGTGGAGAGCACAAGAAGCATGGATGGTTTCACGGTTTAGCCTCAAAACCGTAGAGGTGATGAAGACGACGTGTTGACCAGGGTCAAGGCGAACGGGAGGCCGGTGCAAGTGAAGGGTCCCCGAGGAGACTTGACGGCGATGAGGTTCGCGGGACGAGGTGGCACGCATCGACATCGAGATGGTTTCCCGGTTTGGCCTCAAAACCGGTGGTGGACGGTTTCCCGGTTTAGCCTCAAAACCGGTGGTGGGTGGTTTCCCGGTTTGGCCTCAAAACCGGTGGTGGAGGGTTTCCCGGTTTAGGCCTCAAAATCGGTGGTGGATGGTTTCTCGGTTTGGGCCTCAAAACCGACGGCGGACGGTTTCCCGGTTTGGGCCTCAAAACCGGCGGTGGTGGATGGTGGTGCACGTGGCACTATCGCGAAGGTAGATTCGAGGTGAAGCTAAGTTGTGAAGGTCCCGACGGCATTCGGGTGATGGAGAAAAAGTTGGACGGAAACGCCTTATGTGTTGTATGGGTGTGTTGTAGTGTGAGGGGCATTTCCGAGATGTGGAAATGTCCAAGAGATAAGGTGAGGGGGCTGGTTGGCTGCCCTCCTTTGAGCCTCTCACTTGTGTTTGTGAGGGAGGGCTTGAGAGAGGAGAGAAAGGAGAGGGGAGAAGGGAAGAGATGGCTCTTTGATTGAGCTTTTTGTCATCCTTAGTTTGTGGTGCTAGGGAGTGGCTTGACACATACATCTTTGAGCAATATAGAGTATCAATTCGTCCTCAAAGTGTTTCCCTCATCTTGATTGCCGAATTTGTTATTTTTGGTATTTTCGGAGCTATTTTTGGGTGATTTTCGATTCACCTTGTGTGATGCGTTTTGGGATGTATTTCTTGGGGGATCTTGGTGCCATGACATGCTAGAACAATCCTTGATAGGTCCTTGACCAAATCCATGGCACGAGCACCTTCGATTTCGTGAATTGGTGAAGTTCTCCCAAACCCTAGTTCATCCGGTGAAATTCAAAATTCATGGTGATTTTGTGTGGTTCTTGGTATGGATCCTTTTGGATGATGTTCTCCATCTCAAGGTGAAGCTACGGTTCAAATTTCATGAAGTTTGGAGGTCGTTTGGTTGGATTTTGAGTTTTGGAGCATCCGTTCTTGAGTTTTCCCGAGCTGTCCTTTAGCTGGCGGAAGTTCCGACACAAGTTCCGACACTTGACGGAAGTTCCGACAATTTACAGAGAGTTTCTGTCGGAACATCCGACACTTGACGGAAGTTCCGTGAATTTACAAATTGTTTTTGTCGGAACATCCGAGACTTATCGGAACATCCGTGAATGTCTCACCGGAACATCCGAGACATGTCGGAACATCCGTGAAGTTACAGAAACTTCTCATCGGAACATCCGAGAGAGGTCCAGAACATCCGACAAGGTTCGAAGGTTGATACTTTCTCTTTTGATCGTGCTTTGTGCAATTTGCTTCCGCATTTGCTTGTATCACTTCTTAACCATTCCTACGATTAGCACATCATCTCTAATTGATGTGTGTGGTCTTGATAGTTGAAAGAGAGGTGCGTTGGGTTGTAATTGGGACATAGGCCAAGTTCTATTGAAAAATTTTTATCGACTCCCATTCCCCCCCCCCCCCCCCCTCTGATCACCTTCTCGGTCCTTCACATATGCCTCCATTAACCAAATTGTGTGTGCATCCTTGTCGCCAGGACCATGCTAATCTTCTCCGGCCAACAATCACCAACAAGCTATGTTTGTTTGCCGATTCATGCATGCGTGGAAACCATACGAAAAATTTAACAGGCGTGCCATCTTAATAGCATTTTCACATCGTCAGCTTAATGATCTTAATGATAAATTTACATGCTTATATTGTCCCTTTATGGGGAAACAAAACATCTAACCGGATTAGTTGAATTGTTGTTCATAGCTAGCCTGCGACCTGTCATGCCTAAGCCTAACAACACTTTTACTGAAACGAGAGAGTGAAACTCTTTAACAATAAACTTCTTGTCAGACATTTCGAATAGCATTCTGAAGGACCGAGAAGGCGACCAGAGGGGGGTTGGGGGGGGGGGGGGGGAATGAGAGCCACTAAAAATTCTTCAATAAAACTTGGCCTATGTCCTAAACTCACACCAACCCACCTCTCATTTGATCACCAAGGTCATACATATCAATGGAAGTGATGTGCTAACCTTAGAAGTGATTAGGAAGTATCGCGAAAGCAAATTGATCCAAAGAACAACCCAAAAAATTAATTGGAAAAAGTCACACCCGAGAACCCCCACCGGATACTCCATCTAGATGTTGGATACTCCGGGACCTGATACTTCCAGGGCCGGATACTCCGGTATGATGCCGGATACTCCGGGACCTCCAGAACAGCACGCGAAAGAACTCGAAATCCAACCAAACGACCTCCAAAATTCACGAAATTTGAAACATAGCTTCATGGTGAGATGCAGAGGCTCATCCAAAAAGGTCCTCACCACAAATTGAGAATTTACGAGAAAACCTAGGTAATGGATGTTCTTGAAGAAATTCGTCAAATCGAAGGGGCTAGTGCCTTGGATTTGATCAAGGACCCATAGAGGATTGTTCTAGCACATCATAGCTCCAAGATCCCTCAAGAAATCCGTCCTGAAACCCATCCAAAAGCAAGATTGAAATTTCCCACGAAAATACCTCCGAAAATAGGGAAAAAGAAAAACTCAGGAGGAAGAAGATGAACACGAAAGTGATTCAAACAAAAGTTATTCCATAGATCAAGGATCCTATTACAAAGCTAGGAACCGCCCTCATCCTCTCACTTTTGTTGGAAGATTAAGATGGGATCTCTCACACCTCTCCCTCTCTTCTCTCTACATGAAGCACACACCTAGCATCCAAAAACACAAATGACTCTAACCTAGGCTTGGGGTGGGAGAAGCTCACCTCCCTCAACCAGCCATCTCCTTATTTATAGGCATTCCCGAAAGTCCAAAATACCCTTTGCATTACACTTACTCCTACCTACCACTAGGGGTAAAATGGTCTAACTTTTTCTCCTTTGCCTGAACGCCATCGGGCCCTTCACGACTTTGCTTCGCCTCGACGCAAACTTCGCGATAGTGCCACGTGCACTCCAATATATCCGCCACCGCCGGTTGTGAGGCCCAAACCGGAAAACTGTCCACCACCGATTTTGAGGCCAAACCGCGAAACCATCCGTGCTTCTTGTCCTCTCCACGTGTATGGTGTGGATCACCCTTGACCTCACCCGGCCTCTCGATCGTCCGGCCCCAAGTCCCCGCTTGGTCCCGATCCTCCCGCCGTTGACCATCAAGTTGACTCCATTGACCTACACATCATGAGACAAGTAAACACATTTCTCCTTCTCCAATCTTCCCAACATCTTCACCAACTCCGGTTAGCCATAAACATAATCAAGCACATGCTTATGCGACCCTCAAAATCCCGCATTTCAACCCAAATTGTCATGGCCCACTCAAAACAACTCCAATGTCAATTACTCATCATCATTGTGAACCATGGCACTTCTTAACATGGTTCCTCACATTCACCTAGCAAGAAAACTACAAGAGATAGGCAAGAGAAAAATAATGTCTAAAATTCTCAATACTAGCTTAAAATTGAGAGAAGAGTAGAAATGTGTCTGAAATGACTACCAAGGAATAAACATGCACCTTTAAATAGAGGGACTACATACGTACATCTTGCATACCTGGTCTTTACTTCTAGTAGCTGATGACTTAAGCGATAGTACAGTGGTTGATGAACTTCTAATGCAAATAAGAGCTACATACATACTCAGTACGCACGCCTACACTAGTCCATAAATAATGAAATATTCGCTTCATCTTGGTTTCTATCTAGCAGAAACAACACCTAAAACGCAGCAGAACATTGCCCAAAGTGATCTTCTGCATGGCCTAGAATGAGAAGAAAGAGAGCACGTTCTGGAGATTTGAGAGTAAAATGTTGAGTGACACTGATCGTAACATCATCTGCAGGCAATATCATTTGGGGATGGGTAGTGTCAAGAATTTCACTAGAGTTCAAATCACATTAGTGCAGTTAATTTAGTCGGCAGATTTGGTTCACTCGTAGTGGAAGTCCTCGAGTAACAAGAGCTCTTGGGAACAAATCTTCGGCCCTGTTTGGATTCATGGGTTAGAGTTAGATTGAGTTAGATTGAGCCAAACTAACCCTAAAGTATCCAAACAATAGGGTTAAAGTAGGGTTAGATGCATCTAACCCACCCAAAAAAACTATCCCGGTAAATAGGTGCTAATTGGGTTAGATTGAGGTGGGGCCCACTGAATGTCTCTCCCCATACCGCACGTGATCCCTCCCCACCGTAAATTTATTGCCAATCTAACCCTGTCATCCTAACACCTCTTGGGTTAGAGTTAGTTTAGGGATAGAGTTAGAGTTAATTTGTAACTCTAACTCTAACCGAGTTGGAGTACCCAAACAGGGCCTTCATGTGAGCTCTTTGCCCAAGACAGCCCAGGTCACCTCCGCGACCCGCCCCGTCCCACGGCCCACTGCCCCACGAGCCGCCGAAGCTGTCAATGGCGCCACGGCTGCCTACCCCGCCGCCTGCAACTGCGCCTAGTTGTTCCAGCATTCGATGCTGCGTGCATGGTGTGTGGACCTCCTATATAAAACCCAAGTGCTACTTAGCTTGCTAGAACTCGACCCAAAAACGCTCCATCATCTCCATTTGAGGCAAAGGGTGTTACTTTCAACTATACTCAAAGCTGACGTGTGTAGAAACAACAGAAAGAGATGTATATGAAAGTAATGTGTATTTATGAATCATGGAAATCAATGCTGATGAGGATCTCATTTATTTAATGAATATGGTCATCAGCATCTAGACCACAATAATCGATCTTATCTCCAACAGACAATGCCCTTATCAGCGCGAGAAATTGACAACTAAAGAATGAAAGTTGTGACTTTCTATTTAGTTACTGTTACAAGGAGAATATGATACAGCTGAAGAGTCTTCTCTAATTGTCCAAGTCTATATTGTGCAAGAAATTGCAGAAGGAACAGATGATGAGGATGTACTGATGTACATGACATCTGCATCCAATGGTTGCATGGTCATGATCGGTAGGTAGCTAAGAGTGAGATGCACCGGGAATGCAAACTAAACTTGAATTGGTGCTTGGTGAAGTGGTACCAGTATGTATAGTGTACTGTGATTTGCAAAGTTATAATGCAAGTAAGAACTACATACATACTCATCAGCTCACCTATTCCACTGGTCCACAAATAATTGCTTCATCCTTTTTTTTAGAGAAATAATGGCTTCATCTTTGTTATGACTCCAGGTGGTTTTTGCTTAGCAATAGCAACACCTAAAACGTAGCAAAACCTAGCACAATGTCTTGTTCCGCTTAGCCAAGAGCAAGAACCGGATATCACAAAAGGAGATAGAGATTAAAGTACTGAGTGACACTGATCGTCCGTTAACATCTTCAGGGAATTGGGGGTGTCAAGAATTTCAATCTGTTCGGTCACCAATGTTCAACTTGGCAGATCTGGTTTGGCTGTAGCCAGAGTAAGTAACAAAGGTGAATGGTGGGGAACAAATCAGAGTTCACTGATCGCTTGAAAGCAGAGTCCTTACTTCACTACTGCATCACAGAAAGTTTCAATTTCATTCATCTTAATGTGCACACTTCGAAAGTTGTGTCATATTTTATTCCAGTTACCTATTAAATACGAGTTCAACTATATGAAAGTGCGCCGCATTTTCCTACCTTTACGTATGTTAGATGCAACCATCATTTTTTCTACCTTGATGACGAGGTACAGTCAAAATTTAAAGTTGTTCTACTAGTTTTTTTTTTTTTTTGTTCTGATGTCTACCATAACTTTTTTCGCTAGTGATTACAATAACTTCTGTTGTAATACACATGTATAATTGTTTCTAAGAAAATGGATCGCTTCACATTACATAGTTGTTGTGAGACCTAGCTGCATTCAATACCAAATTCATGTTACATACTGTTGACTCGGATTAAGTTCTTTATCTCTTTATATATAGAGCTCGATTCTAGAGCAACTTGACCCCCTTCCTTGCCAAGTAACGAGGATAAGTAATACTCAGATAACACCATACAGATAAAAATAATTGCGTGTGGTATTGGAATTGGATGCATCATGAGCATGATGGGTATACCGGCTGGCAAGCTTTGGTTCCATTTTCGAACAAGAAGATCTATACGGCTATGACCAACACCCAATAATTGCAAAAATGACTAGAACATTAATAAAATCTTGGTCATTTGATAAGGAGACAGGTGGAGCATGGGTGGGAGATTTCTAGTGATGTGGCGGCAGCGGACCCTTACGACGGCGCGAGGCGGCAGGATGCTGCGCACCGCCTCCACAAATTTGTTTCGCTATCCTGGTATGGATGCGCCACGTCGAAGATTTCTATCAGGATGTACTAACTTTCATCCCTCGAGCTATTGGTTACCAGAAGGTACCATGTACTTAGACTTAGTTGTGTATATAGCGAACAAATGAGGAGGTGCATTGTTTTTCATTTAAGAAAGTTGTGCACATATGTAGTGGACTAGCCAGACGTCATGGTTGTTGATTAAATGGCTTCTTTAGCTTCTATCCATGTCCATATAGCGCCATATATTGCGCAAGCTACATAGTAAAAACTCACTGACTTTTCATTTAGTTTAATTGTTGATAGAAGGAACAGATGATGAGGATGTACTGATGTACATGACATCTGCATCCAATGGTTGCATGGTCATGATCGGTAGGTTGCTAAGAGTGAGATGCACCCGGAATGCAAACTAAACTTGAATTGGTGCTTGGTGAAGTGGGTACCAGTATGTATAGTGTACTGTGATTTGCAAAGTTATAATGCAAGTAAGAACTACATACATACTCATCAGCTCACCTATTCCACTGGTCCACAAATAATTGCTTCATCCTTTTTTTTAGAGAAATAATGGCTTCATCTTTGTTATGACTCCAGGTGGTTTTTGCTTAGCAATAGCAACACCTAAAACGTAGCAAAACCTAGCACAATGTCTTGTCCCGCTTAGCCAAGAGCAAGAACCGGATATCACAAAAGGAGATAGAGATTAAAGTACTGAGTGACACTGATCGTCCGTTAACATCTTCAGGGAATTGGGGGTGTCAAGAATTTCAATCTGTTCGGTCACCAATGTTCAACATGGCAGATCTGGTTTGGCTGTAGCCAGAGTAAGTAACAAAGGTGAATGGTGGGGAACAAATCTAGCCGTCATCTTCGTTGCACAAGCCAGTGAAGAGCCGATGGTCGGCAAGACAGTAGGAGCTTCGATAGTGGCCATAATGGCTCGACAAAAATACAATTCGATCTCAATTGCGCATCCCCTCCAAAGCGGTCAGCAAAGCAGAGTTCACTGATCGCTTCAAAGCAGAGTCCTTACTTCATTACTGCATCACACAGAAAGTTTCAATTTCATTGATCTTAATGTGCACACTTCGAAAGTTGTGTCATATTTTATTCCAGTTACCTATTAAATACGAGTTCAACTATATGAAAGTGCGCCGCATTTTCCTACCTTTACGTATGTTAGATGCAACCATCATTTTTTCTACCTTGATGACGAGGTACAGTCAAAATTTAAAGTTGTTCTACTAGTTTTTTTTTTTGTTCTGATGTCTACCATAACTTTTTTCGCTAGTGATTACAATAACATCTGTTGTAATACACATGTATAATTGTTTCTAAGAAAATGGATCGCTTCACATTACATAGTTGTTGTGAGACCTAGCTGCATTCAATACCAAATTCATGTTACATACTGTTGACTCGGATTAAGTTCTTTATCTCTTTATATATAGAGCTCGATCCTAGAGCAACTTGACCCCCTTCCTTGCCAAGTAACGAGGATAAGTAATGCTCAGATAACACCATACAGATAAAAATAATTGCGTGTGGTATTGGAATTGGATGCATCATGAGCATGATGGGTATACCGACTGGCAAGCTTTGGTTCCATTTTCGAACAAGAAGATCTATACGGCTATGACCAACACCCAATAATTGCAAAAATGACTAGAACATTAATAAAATCTTGGTCATTTGATAAGGAGACAGGTGGAGCATGGGTGGGAGATTTCTAGTGATGTGGCGGCAGCGGACCCTTACGACGGTGCAAGGCGGCAGCGGACCCTCCACAAAGTTGTTTCGCTATCCTGGTATGGATGCGCCACGTTGAAGATTTCTATCAGGATGTACTAACTTTCATCCCTCGAGCTATTGGTTACCAGAAGGTACCATGTACTAAGACTTAGTTGTGTATATAGCGAACAAATGAGGAGGTGCATTGTTTTTCATTTAAGAAAGTTGTGCATATATGTAGTGGACTAGCCAGACGTCATGGTTGGTGATTCAATGGCTTCTTTAGCTTCTATCCATGTCCATATAGCGCCATATAT
Source organism: Eragrostis curvula (assembly GCA_007726485.1). Lineage (NCBI taxonomy): Eukaryota > Viridiplantae > Streptophyta > Magnoliopsida > Poales > Poaceae > Eragrostis > Eragrostis curvula. The sequence goes on along the minus strand of CM017445.1, from coordinate 6,863,608 downwards.
TGCGCAAGCTACATAGTCAAAACTCACTGACTTCCTGTTTAGTTCAGTTGTTGTTAGAAGGGGCAGATGATGCAGATGAAATGACATCTGTATCCAATTGTTGCATGGTTAGATAGGCAGGTAGCTAAGAGTGAGATGCACCGGGAACGCGAATTAAACTTAAACTGTTTGTGCCACAGCCAAAGGGCTTCCAACAGGTGCTGATTCCATGCCAGCTGCTTGGGCTACGAAGACAGGATGGACAGCACTGCTTGCGCTGCGGCGAGGATGATCTGTACGTGGCGCTCCTTGAGAGCCCCTACTGGTGGTGCTCGTACTACGACGGGCCCACCACCGATTCGTGCACCTCTCGCCGAGCTAGGCGGCGTGCGTCTGCAAGCTCTGGACGGATACCTACGCGCGGACGCAGCATATGCCAGGGCGGCGGCAGCGGCGGATAACCCGACGCCTCGACTGATGGAACGCTTGCGTCGGCTGCAGCACCTGAACAACACCATCATCATTCGGTGCCTCGTCGGGCAGTTGATGGTCAGCGTCGGCACCATTGGAAATGACCGTGTTGCCGCCAGACGAGGGAGAGGAAGGTCAGCTCCAGGGCCGCGGCAGCCGGTGCAAGGTGTCTTCCGATGCTCATCAGGCGCAGCAGAATGGTAGCACTGTAGGCATTACGACGTAATTGGTACTAAGTAGTACGTACTAGCTATCAGCTGTTGCCCTTGAAATCTATCATACTTTGAATTTGAATTTTGCTTGTGTAAACATTGTCGCTGCTAGTAGCAACCCAATGGTAAAGTACATTTTGGTAACATTTGCCGATACAAGGTCTTCTTGCCATTTGGACATGTTTCTTTGTATTAAAACCTAGAATATTACAGGCAGCTGTCACACCCCAAAATTTCTATTTTGGGATGTGAAGCCTTTTTCTTTAGTTTTTACAGCTTTTGTTGAAAATAAAATGAATTTGGTTTGTGCAATGAAAAATGAATTTATAAAATTATAGAATAGGTTAAGGATTTTTAAGGTTGGATATATCCTTGTTCAATTTTCACAATTCTCATCGCTATTGTTCATTCCGCATCGCTCTATTTCAGCTTCTTATCATCCTCCAGATCAAGAAACCGTCTACGTTCATTGAATCTACCACGTTCAGTCAAAAGGAAAGAAAATGAGCATTAAACGTCAAATTAATGCATTTTCCTTTATTTCCCTTCTTTCCTTCCTTTCTCCCACCAATCCCACCCCTCCCTACAAATACCAGCACCTCCCCCACGTCCTCCCCACCCTCATAAACCGTCACCACGCCGCCAGGCTGCCGCCACGCCGCCCTGCTCTTGCGTACAGCCATGCCGCCATTGATTGGCATTGGCGTTCCCGGTGATCCACCCAACGGATCGCTGCCAAATTTCACCAGGTGGTGCGCCTCAACTTCCTCTGCAACATATCCAGAAATCACAGCCAAAGAAGATCTGAATCGACCGGGATCTGCTTTGCAATGACAACTGCTCCCTGTTCTGGAATCTGTCCAGCGCATCTGACGGTAATTCTCTCCATTTTCTGCCCAACCTGTTGCTTTTCTGGATGCAATTCTCAACCCATGGTGTGTTCCATCACGTCTTCTCCATTCTTGCAGAAGGATTCGTCCAGATCTGTTCCCCTTCCTCCAGGAACGCGACGCCATCTTGAACTGTCGCTGCCTGAACTCATCGAGATCCGACCAATCGATCTCATTATCAGGTAATTCCGTACCCCAATCATCATGTCCCTGTTGCGTTCCACACCGTTAGCCACATTACTGCGAAATCCTTGCCCCGAAAACTGCAGCTAATCAACGAGAACGCGCACGTCTTTTTCTTGTCTGTGCGCAGCCTTTCTGTACAGTTTTCACAAAAACTTTGTTATTTGAATTGCTCATATCTTTTTATTCGTAGCTCCGATTTAGGTGATTCTTGCGCCTAAATCTTCATTGCAGAATGATCTATCCAACCGTAGTGTTTTTATGATGTGCTCTATCTGTTTGGTGTACTGTATTTATTTGTTTGTGCCTTTTCTTTTTATCGATAGTTTATACGAATGGACGATGACGTGGAGAGGCGGTACGAGAAGATGAACAGTTAGAGTCCAAGACCACTGAGCAACACTATAGAAACAGACAAGTGTCCTTGATGCATTTTGTGCCTATTTCTTTCTCCCTCTAGTTTAGTCATGCATTGCATTTAATTTGAATCCTATGTGTCATTGCCCTGTTCCTTATTATTACTTGTCGACAGTTGGGTAGTGTCTATATGTTCTGGGTAGATGATGCTTAGTCTTGCTGTCGGTGTTTGGGATGGGAGTCCTTAATTTTGAGTAATGATCTATGCAACTAAAGTGTGGGATGGTAATGGATAGAAACATGGAGCTTAGGAATCTAGGCAGGACGGTTGGTTTGGTATGGTGCCGACGTGCACGAGATTATGGTTGGTGCTAGTTTCCTGCTTTAGATTCTAAGGACCGGTTCATGGAGCATGTAACCCGGCATATCCGCGCCATCACAAGACTGCTATGGAACAGCTTGGCCAATTAATTAGATGCTTTCCTTATTCTGTGTGCGCCATCCGATGGTCTAGTGGCGCAAGAGGGGGCTTCTGCAGCGGAGGTAAAATGGACTCCAATATGCTGTTAGCGGTGGAACCTTAGCGGGTGCATACATGATTTGGAAGCGCTTTGTAAAGGCCTCATAGTGATCTCCTGGCCGCACACCATAGGAAGTGTGCAGTGGCATAATGGAGGTTTTAGTCACCAACGGATGATGAAATCACGACTTGTGGGTAAAGTGGTGCAACCTCTGCAGAGTGTAAAACTGTCTTGACAGCCGTGCTCACGGACACGAGCAAGCCTGGACTTATTCATGATTAGTTGATGGTGGTTTGGTTGGTTGTTGGTCAGGTGGTGGGAACCCGATGAGTTGGTAGCCAGGTAATGGGAACCTGGTGAGCGGTTGTATGTTGGTTTTGGGGGTGATCATCACACTTAGTAATATAGGTGCTTTATGTCATAGTAGTAGGTTGCTTTCTGCTATTAACCATATGTTAGCCTTCCTTTCATATAAGCCTGCATATCATATTTTCCTACACTTGCGGAGTACGGCATGTACTCATGCTTGCTTTTTCCTCCACAATTATTATTGTTGCTTAGTGAGAAAGTCAAAGACTACATCGAAGATGGTGCATAGAAGATCGCGTTGCCACCAGTCGATAGCCTGTGGAGTGCCCTGGAGTCTTCTTCCGCTGACGTGCTTTTTACTCTGGTTTGTTTTTAATAAAGTTGATTCATTCGTTATAGAACTATATATCACTATGATGTCCTTACATGTATGATAAAACAGATCCTGGCATACATGTAGAATGCATTCGATTTATGCTATATAAAAATTGGGTGTGACAGTAGCCTCACTGCATTGTATTTGCAATCCTTTTGCTTGTATAATGAAACCGAACAACACTACATGTTTTGTTAGCTCCATTGGATGCCGTGGAACTCGATCTGGAGCAATGTAGGTTCATGGAATGTTTGTTTCCAGACTGTAAAGAAACTCTATAAGTACAGTAATAACATCATTAATCAAATTGTTAACGTTTTGTATTCTCAGGGTCTTGTTCCCGTTTTCATTTGAATTAAAAAAAAAGGAGGTATCTTCTCCACAATGCAATTGGCTCCGTGTACGAATTACCGGCCAAGATTAACATCAAGCGCGAATACACGAGAGGAAATAGATGTATGTAGAAGTGTTGTTGTATTTATGAGTTATGGAATTCAATGCTGGTTACATCTTTTAATGAATCATGTACCATCTATTGGCCCTTAAAGTATTGGTAACAAGTAACCATGTACCCCTACTTCGACAGTCGTATATGTATATTAGTAAGACGTGAAGGTTGGTGATTCACTCACTTAGCTTCTAGACCATAGAGAAATTGAACAAGCGAGAAATAATTGGCATTCGAGTAGATGATAATGATGGAATAACACCAGCCTTGCAATGGTTCCATGCCAAGATCAATAACTAGATATCAGAGTGAGATGCATCAGGAATGCGAACTGAACTTCAGATAACGTTGCGATAGAGCCTTTTACAAACACTGGTTGGGCAGACGCTTGGATTGGGAGGTGGCGCGTTCATGTTGCATCTAGTCTCTCAACAGCATTTGCAGTCCATTAGTGTCACACCCGATTTTTATATACATAAATCGAACGCATGTACATGTATACCAGGATCCGTTTTATCATACATGTAATGACATTATTGAGATACACAGTTCCATAACGAATAAAATAACATAAATAAAATCAACCAGAGTAAACACGTCAGCAGAAGAAGAAACTCCAGGGCGCTCCACAGGCAATCGATTGGCGGCAACGCGACCTTCACTGCACTGTCTTCAATGGCTTCTTCACTGAGCAACATTTAATATATGGAAAGCAAGCGCATGAGTACATATCGTACTCAGCAAGTGGAGGAAAGTATGACATTCAAGGCTAAATCAAGAAAGGCTTAACTCATGTTTGCAGCTATGCAATCCTAATAACATAAACACCTATATCAAAAGCATCCTATTTACTAGGTGTAATGACAACTGCCCAACAGCAACCAAGACAAGCTCATCGGATCCCATCTTACTACCAAACTCACCAGGTTCCCACCACCTGGCTACCAACTCATCGGGTTCCCACCACTCGACTACCAAACCACCCAAACTAACTAATCATGAGGAAGTCCAAGCTCGCTCTTGACCGTGAGCACGGCTGTCAAGACAGTTTTACACTCTGCAGAGGTTGCACCACTTTACCCACAAGTCGTGATTTCGTCACCTGTCGGTTGACTAAAACCTCTATTTTGCCAAATGCACACTTCTTTAGGTATGCGGCCAGGAGATCACTACGAGGCCTTTACAAAGCGTCTCCTACCCTATAAGCACCCACTAGGATTCGCTATAACGGATAAGTCTATTTTTCCCTTGTCGGCCATAGCCCCAATTTGCACAACAACAACAACCGAATGGTGCCACAGAAATAGGAGAACATCTAATTAATTGGCCAAGCTGTCCCATTACCAGTCTTGTGATGGCGCGGTTATGCCAGGTTACTAAGCCCATGAACCGGTCCTTAAAATCTAAGCTGGTACAAGCACAAACCAAAGTCTCAGATTCCCTAAAAAGCACTATGTTGCTGACCATTATCATTCCCAATTAGCATTAGTACAGATCTGCTGATTAATGACGATTTTACTGTAGATCCGTCACTATTTTGGGTGTTTTTCCCATTTTCGGCCAACTTTATGACGTTTTTCTCGATCCGTCACTAACAAGCCTCATTTGTGACGAAAATCCGTATAAATCGATGAACAGTATGGTCCCGTGTCGTCGTTTTACCGTTCTGGGCAGGTTCTGGGTGGCCGATTCGTCACTAAAATCCCGTTTCGAGTACGGCGACCAATGGGGACTAACAATTTTCGTCATAAACCCTACTCCACGGGCGTTTCTGGCCTACGTGGCGTCCCAGTCAGCAAAAGGGGCCTATGTGTCAGGCTTCGCGGGCCCAGAGTCGAACCATTTTCGTCACTAAAATTTCACAGGCCCACGTATCAGGAGACGGGAGGTCCCAAGACCCAAGTATTTTTCAACGCTGATTTTATTTCCCAGCGTGGTAATGCCACGGGCGCACGATGCAGCACTACGCGGGCCTACATGTCAGTCGACGTGGGACCCTCAGCTTTCGTCATAAACCCGCCCCAGGGGCGTTTCTGGCCTACAAGATGGGGACCATGTGTCAGGCTCCGCAGGCCCACGGTTAAACTATTTTTGTCACTAAAATTTCGTTTGACTGCGTAAAATGCCACAAGGCGCACAACAAAAGGAAAACTGGGGCCCACCTATCAGGAGACGGGGTCCCAAGACCAAGTATTTTTCGACGCTGATTTTATTTCACTGCGTGGTAATGCCACGTGCGCACGATGCAACACTACATGCGCCCACATGTTAATCAACCTGGGACCCATAACTTTCGTCATAAACCCCGCCCCAGGGGCGTTTCTGACCTAGTACGTGGTATCTTGGTCAGTAGGATGGGGCCCATGTGTCAGAAACACGGGCCCACGGTCGAACCATTTTCGTCACAAAATTTCGTTTGACCGCCTCAAATGCCACAAGACCCACAGCAAAGGGCAACTGGGGCCCACGTGTCAGGAGACGGGGGGTCCCAAGACCCAGGTATTTTTCGTCGCTAATTTCATTTGCCAGCGTGTTCATGCCACGTGCGCACGATGCAACACTACGTGGGCCCACATGTCATCGACGTGGGACCCACGGTCAAGTAATTTCCGTCGCAGTTATGGTTTGCAGTTTGGTGCACATTAGTCGGGCCCGCGTGTCAGCTACGTGGGTCCTCGGTCCCATTTCTCTGACCCACCTGTCAGGTTTTCACCAAGGCCTACAAGCAGTCGGTGACACGTTAAGAACGTCACTAATCAGCATATCTGTTCTAGTGTAAGTTGCATAGTCATTAGTCAAAATTAAGGACTCCCATACCAAACATCAGCAAGGCTAAGCATGAATCTACCCATAATAGACACTACCCAATAGGCGACAAGGAATAATAAGGAACAGGGTAAAGACACATAGGATTCAAATTAAACGCAATGAAATCAAGGAATGCACTACAACTAGTACTAATAGGAGCAAGATGTTCAAGGACACTTGCCTGTTTATATAATGCTGCTCAATGACCTTCTCTTGATCTTCATGTTCTCGTACCGCTTCTCCACGTCATCATCAATTCGAATGAACTATTGATAAAATTAAAAGGCACAAACAAATAAATACAGTACATCATACACCATAAACATATCATGAAAATACTATGGTTGGATAGATCACAACGAGATGAAAATTTAAGTGCAAGAATCACCTAAATCGGAGTTACCGATAAAAAGATATGACTGTTTCAAGGTTGCAGGGACTAAACTGGAAATGAACAAAGGCTACAGAGGGTTTCGATGCAAGGTTGAGAGACTGAAAATAATGCGTGTCAAATAACAGAAAGCACAAGGGCTAAATCGAAACTGGTGCATTTTAGGGAGTTGCCGGCGGCGACATTCACGGCGGCGCCATGGCCGGAGTTTGCGCGATGTCGTGCTACAGAGCTCCATTCGCGATGGGATTTGGATAGCGAGAAAGAGGAGGCGATGTCGGTGCTCACCATGAGGTCGCGCAAGTTCGAAGATGGGCAGAACAGGGAGCACGACGTCCAGGTACGGCGGAGGCTCGTCGGCGTCGACGGGAGGGCGGCTCCGGGTGATACTTCTCGTCGGGGAAGAGTACGCGAGGGGCGGTGAGTCGTCATGGAGCCCTTCATCTGCTCCGTAGAGGCGAGGGAAGCTCGGTGCGGCGGCGCATCGAGCTCCGGGTGGCGGCGGCACTGGGCCGTGCGGGGTCGCGCGAGAGGCGGCGGATGGGGGGGAAGGCGACGCGGTGATCTGGGGCCCTCTTTTTATAGGGGCGGTGCCCTAGGACGGCGGGGCACGCACGCCCAGGGCGTGGCGGCGACGGCAATTGGGGAGAGAAATCCGGAGGAAGGGGATGACGAGCGGGTCCCAGGCGTCAGTGACAAAGAGAGTGTGTGTGGGTGGGCTGGTGGTGGTTGTCTGTTGGGCTCGGCCCATTGGTTGTTGGACCGGTTGGATAGAAAAGAGAAAGGAGAAGAGGTTGGGCTGGACTGGTTTTAGACAGATTTCAAGCCAAGACGAGTTTAGGAATTTCGGATTAAAGAAATGAAAGGGAAAAAGAGAAAGGGAGGGCAAAATTAGGAGAAAGTGATATAGGAATTTCAGAGAAATTAACAAGGAATTGTCCAACCATCAATATCCTTAACTTATTCTATAAAATATATAAATACATTTTTCATCACATAAAACAAATTCATTTTATTTTCAAAGAAAAGCTAGCAAAAAATAAAGAAAAAGGCTCACATCCCAAAATAGTAATTTTGGGGTGTGACAATTAGCTTAAGTGAAAGAATTGAACTGAACCACGCTGCTTCTCGAAAAAGCATCGAGTTCACAACACATTTGCTAGACCCATGAGAGCTCGGTCTAGAGCAGTGTAGTTTCCATGTTCGGAGAACGTCACCACTGACTGCATGGACTGTCACTATGAATTTACCTGGACGGTGCCTGATTAGTTTCCTCCGAAGATTTAGCTGTAGCCAGCAGCGCATGCCCACACAAGCAAAAGCTTCAATACTTACGTGATGTACTGATGATGAATTAGAGGTGCTTGGCTGTCTTCAATACTTACATATTTGTTTCTATTTCGGCTAAATACTTCTTACCGGCTAAATATTTCGGCTCAATTTGAATTTTTTTTTTCTGTTCCAGCACAGCCCATTTGCCTCCTTTTTCCATCCTCATGTGTATAAAACTTCATCTAACACCCTAGCCGCCACGAAATTCATTTCTCTCGCCTCTCCATTCTCCTGTCCATCCACCGCATTTCTCCGTCCTTTTCGCCTCTCCACAAGGATCCAACCAAGGATGGTGGCATCCCCACCATGAGCATGCACTTGAAGCCGGCCTCACTGGCAAGGCGGCGCCCCAGCTCATCCATGAGCAGCTGCGTTATCTGCTGCCCGCCGTCGCGAGCTCCGTGAGCCCCTCTAGGAGGGGAGCTGTGGTCACTCACACGAATGGCACATCGGTCGATTTACTTGATTGAGTTTAATTAATATGGATTGATAGTACTGCTAGTTGCTCTTTTCTCACATGGTGACGCTTCTGGCCCCTAAACCTGTAAACTTGATACATGAGCTAAGAATGTGTAATTACGGAGCTTGTTTCTGTTAGGATGGGTTTTTCTGTATTGTGGTCGCAAAGGCTGATGAAGTATTTGGTCCTCAATTTTATTTGTGATTGATGCACTGGTATAGTTGCTCTGTTTTTTTCCATCGCTGAAATTTCACCGAACATCGTTCAGAATTTCGTTCTTCTTGGACCAAATTGCGGAGAAATTTCATCCCGAAACTTCCGAACACTAGTACAATGAGGGCCTACAGTGACGCAGGCCATAAAAGTTTGGTGGCGGACGCCTGGCCTAGCGTCACTGCAGACCGCGGCTCGTGCACTGTAGCACCTTCAGGCGGCGGACGGAGTGACGCAATCAGCCAGGTGCAACTTCGGTGGCGGCAGGAGTGACATCGCAAACATCCGTCATTAAACCTGCAGACATAGAGGCGGTCGGAATGACGTCACGGGCAACCGCCACCTCTTCGGGTAGCAAGAGTGGCGGACGGCGATGTCCGCCGCGTCCGCCACCCTTGCTGACGTCACGGACGTCCGCCACTTCAAGTGAAACACAGGTGGCGGACGGGGATGACATCAATGTGCCCGCCACCGCATCGGAGCAGTATATAGGCGCACTGTTTCTTCCCCCTGAACAGTATCGGGCTGAACTCGAGTTCTTGTCCGTACGGCGGCCGGAAAAAATTAGAAAACAAGGGGGGAAGGTTTTGATCTCGTTTTTTTTGTAGGAGTTGTTCTAGAAGGTAAATTATAGCAATCCATTGGACTATTTTTGTGTTTAGATGCCAATTTGAGGGTCAATTTTGTGGATAAAGTTGACCTACGGTTTCAAACTTTTTTGGCTTTATTTGAGGTGATTCCATTGATTTTTTGGTGGGGATTATGTAGATCCTATGTTGTTTGCCAACCTTCCATGTCCTATGTTCTTTTCCTTTGAGTTTTCTATTCTAATTTTGTAGATCCAATTTTGGATTGCATATGCATGAGAGAGGGGGAAATTGATTTGCTTTTTTAATATTTTCTCTTTATTTTTTTATTGCATTGTTTAATTTTGTTTTTATTATTGCAGATGGTTGACAGATCTTGGATGTACGATGGAGGAGGAGGAGGAGACCCGCTACTCTATTTTCAGGAAATCACCAATTTTGTGATAGCCGCAAGGACTCACGCTTCACGTCAGCGTACAATGGCTATATGTTGTTCTTGTAAGAAATGCAAGAATACTACACTGTTTGACGACCATGAAATCATTCGTGAGCACTTGTTGGACAATGGTTTCGGGGACAACTACTCAATCTGGACAAAACATGGTGAAACATCATATAGTGGAGAAGCCAGCAACGAGCAGGAGAGTGTTATACTGACAATCAGTGCAACACCGGGGATGATGACTTGGTACATGAAACTCGCGAATCTGAAGGCATAGATGTGGAGGAATTGTTGCGCAACATGCAGCATGAGGATCTGCTCCATCACAGGAATAAAGGCTTTGATAATGTAGAAACATTGCATAAAGCGTCAAGGGACCTTCTTTATGATGAATTGAAAGGGTGTGAGAAGGAGTGCACCGTGTTGCGCACGGTTCTTGGACTCCTCACATTGAAGGCAAGCAACGATTGGTCAGACGGTAGCTTCAACAGCTTGCTGGAGATGTTAGGCAATATGTTGCCAAAACCAAATCATTTGCCCACTAGCACGTACCATGCAAAGAAATTGTTGTCTCCATTGACATTGGGCATACAGAAAATTCACGCCTGTCCGAACCACTGTATCCTCTACCGTAAAGATCACGCAGATAAGGTGAGATGCCCAACTTGCAACGCGAGACGGTACAAGAAATTTGATGGTCATCACACGGATGTGCCACTTTTTTAACGCTGTATCGAAGAAGGTCATCAACATTGTTGAACTGGAGACCATACGTAAACAGATGCGAGAGACTATGTGCCAACTCGAGATGTGCTTTCCCCTCACCTTCTTTGATACCATGGAGCACTATATGATCCATATTGCAGATCAAATACTTGTTCTTGGGCCATCTTACCTTCACTATATGTACCCGTTTGAGCGTTACATGTACGTTATGAAGAACTATGTGCGCAATCCTAGAAGTCCTGAGGGGTCCATGATAGAGGGATACACAACAGAAGAGGTGTTGGAGTGCTATAATGATTACATGAAAGATGGGAAACCAATAGGTGTTCCAGTGTCACGCCACGAGGGAAGGCTCACTGGTAAAGGAACCAAAGGAAGGAAGACCTTCAATGATGAGAATTTTGAAAGAGTGAAAGAAGCACATTTTAGCATCTTGCATCAGTTATAGATTGCCGCACCATACGTTGAACAACACTTGCAACAGCTTCGCTTAGAAAATCAAGGCATGTATGAGGAATTGATCATGAGTGAGCACAAGCTTTGTTTCATTACCTGGTTGAAGGAACTAAACATACCAACTGGTGAAACAACAGAAAAAACAATGCATCTATTGGCAGATGGTCCACTAAGTCTTGTTACGTCATGGCAAGCGTTTGACTTCAATGGGTTCACATTTTACACCAAGGCAAAGGACAATAAGAGCCGGTGCCAAAACAGCGGGATAGTAACATTTGCAGAGGACAGTGAGGGAATCAGAAACACATATTATGGATACATTGAACAGATTTGGGAACTCAACTATGGAATGTCTTTACGTATCCCCATCTTCAAGTGTATATGGGTTAAGCATCCACAAGGAGTAACGGTGGATGATTCCGGATTCACAATCGTTGACTTAAAAAATGTTGGTCACAAGAATGAACCTTGGATACTACCTGAAAATGTGGCACAAGTGTTTTATGCACCTGACCCCGCCACAAAGAAGCATGTCGTCGTGTCAGGAAAACGAAGAATCATAGGAGTTGAGAATGTTACAGATGAAGAAGAGTACAATCAGTTTGAAGAGGTGCCCTTCTTTGCAGATACAACACGGATAGCTCTAATCGAAATAACACTAGACTATTCACGCGTGGTGCCCTACCTACGCACAGATTGCAAGGGAAAAGTAGTTCAAGGCTAATTAGTGTTGTTAATGAGTTTGATGTATCCTATTTAGTTTTAATTATTGTATGTCTGTAATATATATGTTACTACTGGGAGACTCCCTTTATATATGTACTACCTATCATCCTATTTCATATGTTGAAATTATGATGTCAATTTTAAATGTGCAATTTTATATGTATTAATGACATATCTATTATATTGTTCAATGGTATATATGTATTAATTTTATCTGCAAATGGAAATAAAATGATCATAATCATAAAACCATTTAATTAGCGTAATAAACTGATAATTAAATATAGGAAATAATAATGAAACCATTTAATTACATCATATATACTTTATCAATAGTATATATGTATGAATGATAATTTTGTTCTAATGGGAAAATATATCATATATATTTATCAACATATTTTAAAGAAATTTGTAACTAAAAAAATTATTAAAATCATTTTTTGCAAAAAATGGTGGGCGGGGATCGAACCCCGCACCTCAAGGATAGCAGCCGGCTGCCTTACCACTGGGTTGTCAAGACTTTCAATTATCAATGGCTTCAGAATTTTTAAATACAGTCCCTGACGTTGTTAAGTGGCGGACGGGTGTAGCGTCACCCGTCCGCCACTTAACATGCTGACGTCATCCCCGTCCGCCACCCCGCCGTCCTCCTATATAACCAGCCCAGCGGCGCCGCTAAAACCCTAATCCTGGAGATTTCGCGCGCGACGCCGTCAGGCTGCCGAAATTTTTCGCCACCACCCTCCTCGCCGTCGCCCGCCGCCCTCCACCTCGCCATCGCCCTCGCCCTCCACCTCGCCATCACCCTCCTCGCACTCGTCCTCGCCGTCACCCACCTCGCCGTCGCCCTCCACGCCGCCGCCCTCCTCGCCCTTGCCCTCCACCTCGCCATCTCCCTCCTCGCCCTCGCCCTCGCCCTCCACCTCGCCGTCGCCCTCCTCGCCCTCGCCATCGCCCTCCACGCCGCCGCCCTCCTCGCCCTCGCCCTCCACCTCGCCATCTCCCTCCTCGCCCTCGCCCTCCACCACGCCCCCGTCCTCCACGCCCCCGCCCTCCTCGCGGTCTCCCTCCACGCCCGAGCACCGCCGTCCCCGAGCACCGCCGTCACCGAGCCGTCGTCCCAGAGCTGAACCTCGTACCCGCGCCGCCGTCCCCGAGCCGCCGTCCCGGAGCTCAACCTCACCGTCCCCGAGCCGCCGTTCCTAGAGCTGCCGGCGTTCCTGGAGCTCGACCTCACCTTCCCTCTTCCCCTCTTCCTGCTGCCGTCCAGGTGCGCCCCTCTTTCCCTCTTCCCCTATGCCCCTTCTGTTTTGCTGGCTACCTGCTGTTGCTGCATCTATTAGTGCTGGATTGATGCTTCAAAGTTGAAACTGAAATGCAGCTGCCATTTTTGTGCTGGAAATTAGAGGATTATAAGGACCCTGTGTTAGTGCTGGTTTGATGTTTATGCATGCTCTGAATTTGCTAGTTAGTTAGCCATATTTTTGCTGTTAGTGAAATTATATCTGAGTACTGAATATATACACTTGCTGCCATTTTGCATGCTCTGAATTTGCTAGTTACATACCCATATTTTTGCTGATAGTGAAATTATATCTGAGTACTGAATATATACACTTGCTGCCATTTTGCATGCTCTGAATTTGCTAGTGACATAGTCATATTTTTGCGGTTAGTGAAATGATTTTGTTAACTGAATATATACACTTGCTGCCATTTTGCATGCTCTGAATTTGCAATTTTTTATAACTGAATCTTGTTAGCTTAAGTGTGATCATTTTCTGTTATTATGCTGATACTTAGCTTTGGACAAAATGCTAACTGTTTGTTAAATGAATCTTTGTTTTGTGAAATTCAGTGAATATATACACTGAAAATATCACACTGAAAAATTCAGTGAATATATAGCACAAGGTTGTTACTGCTTTTTAATTCTGCAGATAGGATGTTTGGCACTTTGACCATGATTTCCTGCTGTTTTTAATGAACATGGCCAATGACGCAGTCGCTATTTATTTTTTTCCTGAGCAGAAGTACATGGGCGATGATGCATTTTATCTAATATGGTTCTGAGCAGTAGTACAAGGGTCGATGATGTTATGTTCACTACTTATTGATTTTGAGAAGTAGCCCTCGCCGCATCCCGGATTTTGTGTGATTTACATTTTGCTTGCCACTGCATGCTCTTACTATTCTCCTTTGCCCCCTCTTATTTCTCTATCATTAATACTTGTCCTACTTCCATGATGGTCTATCTGCATATTTATGCTGAGACCTTTGTACTACTGCGATGATGAATGTTTTGTTGAGGTTGTTATGCTGAGGCCATTGCTCGATGATGAGTGCGGACTAAGCGAGACGAGTTTGTTAACGTGGACCATATCCTACGATATTGGATACATGTTGCCACACGAGTCAAGGACCTTAGAGCGTTGGATGGCTGTTAATTCGGCAACCCACACTGAGAGCAAACTTTTCAGTCCCTTTCGGCAAATGATGAAATAGGATAGCCATAGGTAGACTTCCCAGAGTCGACGTGTCATGTTGGTGCGAAGTGAAAATCATTTGGCTTGACATGCCGCACGACTCTGGGAAGTCTACTTTTTGCAGAATGATAATGCTATCCTCATTCTGATGCCGACATTAATTTTGCTTGTGTACATGACTATCTAGGGTTTGAACAAAATAAACTAATAAAATTGCGGTTAAAAAACAGTAATGGACAAAGAGATCGAGGCGGAACCCATAGTGGACGACATGTTGGAGGTAGAGCTTCCCAGTGATAACGAAGAAGGCGGTCGCGAGTCATCTCCTGAATAGTGCGGGCGGCGGAGCTCGGGGGCAACGGTTGCGGCGGAGCGCGGGTGAGGGCGGGCGGTGCGATGCGGCGGCGAGGGCGCCGCCGCGTCGCCGGTGGCGGATTAACACCGGCGGGGTTAGGGGTTTGGGTTGTCGGGGGCGGCGCCGGCGAGTACCTCCATTTCCGACGGCTATAGAAGGTTTGATGGGGAGGGGACGGCAGTTGGTAGGGCGGCGGGTGGCGGCGCGGTGGTGCGGCGAGGCGGCGCTGGCGCCGTCGGAGCCGCGGGCGGCTGGAGGGCGGTGGGCGGGGCCGGAGGGAGGAAGGTCTTCAAGGAGGAAGACGGCGCCCCAACCGGCGTCGTTCCGACCACCGGTCGGACACGTGGCGGCCGGGGGGAGCGGACGCGCGGTTCCCTAACGCGCGTCCCTACGCGTGTTAACGTGACCCCTTCTGAAAGGAGTAGGAAGAGAAGAAACAAAAGCATTGTGGCTGACAATTCGGCCACACAACTGAGCCGGTTACACCAATAATCGACCGTGTAAACATAGCAGATCGAAACCAAGATTCCTTTACCTCAATCGATCAAAATTCCATGGCGGAAGATGATGATCCAGGGGCTGGTGCCGCTGACGGAAGAGGCAGCGCCGCCGAGGATGATAAGGCGGCGGAGCATTCATGGGTGGCGATGCGTGTGTCCAGTCTAAGTATACGCAACATTTTCCTCGAGTTGGACAGCTCACGATCAGCGCTGCTGCGTGTTCCAATGGGAACGCGCGTGGGACAATGACGCTGACGGAAGAGGCAGCGGACTCAGAGGACGCCGCGAGGCGCTAGGACCTGACCTACTCGAAGTCGTTTGGCTGTCTGTCTTGGTATGCCTTCGCGTCCATGCAATGCCGTCACCAGATGTTAGTCTCAGATATATATATATATGGTGCTGCCCATCGGTGGTTCAACCAATGCACCATCAGGTAATAAACCATTGACTCATCAATACAAAGTTTCATATAACACGAGTAACTGCATCACCATTTTAATAGCATAATAGTTAATCGCTCAAAAGTTTGATAGAACACAGCCCAAAGTGTTCATATGGTTTACAATAAATTCATATAGGACACAAAAACGTCCTACAAACTCATCTCTACAAATACATATTAGATCGAACACCCATGTAAGGAGGGGAAAAACCAGCCCTCCCATCACCAGCATGCTCTCACAAAACCCCCCAAAAAGACCTGCCAAAGATCAAGACTCAGGTTAGTGAATTTAGAATAATTTGCACTTCCTTTCACAATCTTGTAAGCAGGAAACAAATCCATGGTTAAGCCTACTGCTACTTGAGAATATTGGTTACAGTCCCCAATGGAATGTTGTCACATATTGTGTTCCTGGCTACTGAAATAATAGTAATCTTCAGGTTCACCAACATAGTTCTCATATTACTGTAAGAATAATCGATCAGACCAAAAAATAGAGAGGATATACCTAAGTTTTAACTTCACAATACAGCTAATCATGCATGTCACCTTTAGTTATAGAAAATGTCAAACTACGGATCTGGTTGCATGCATGAAACATCAATCACCCTTCGTATTCTCTTGCTCACAATTATCAGGATTATAAGTAAAATGACCTCTTATCAAGATAGACAAATATGCAGATCACTAAAAGAGCAGTTGAAGCATACTTTACTCAAATCTTACATCTGCCAGCAAAATAATTTACTTCCCTAGTTTACATGCATGCATGTAAACATCACTCAGCATGTACACCCTCCTGCTCGGAATTGTTTGAATCATCTATCCGCGACTCAGAAGTTCTCTATACATAAGTAATAAACCAGATTACTAAAACAATTATTGAAACTCAAAATGCATGGAAGAGGAAATATAAATATTGTACCGCTTGTTGCGATTCCCATGAAGTAAGAATGGTTGGTGGTATGTCAATATTGACCTTTTGACATAGTGCCTGCAGGAATGAAAATTAGGATGCTAGAACAGTCATGCTATCAGCCACAGAGATTTATATTTTGAGTCATGTTACCTTCAACAAGTCTTGCTGATGTTGCATCATTTGCTTACGTCTTGCATCACGCTCTCTCAATTCAGCCACCTCCTGCTGCAACTCCTCATTTTGACGTTGCATTGCTTGGTAAGAACTTCCAGAATATCTTGGCTTCTTATGCTTTACAGTTGCAAGAACTTCGGCTTTCTTCAATGAGCCATTTCCCATAGGAAATCTTCCATGCTTTAGTCCATCAAAGGTTTGATACATAACTGTTCCATCCAGCTCATTTCTCTTTTCCCATTCCTCACCATATTCCTTTTCCATTGCTTCAGAGTAGTCGGCCTTACAAATTAGTGAAAGAGTGAGTGAGCTTGCAATATACATATTTGTGGGTCTGAGAAAGAAGAAATGAGAGAATGAAGAAATGAATTTAACTTACAATTCGCTTTTGCACTTTCTTGCTTAACGTTTTCCCAGAACCACTACGCGAGGCCTTGAAGCCAGCCATTTGCACTTTGTAAGTATCCAAGCCCCCTGCCTTTTCTGGTCCAAATCTATACTCCTACAATATTGATCAGATAAATACATCACAAGTTGCAAATGCTAGTTGCTGAATTCAAAAGGACTGCAAAAATACTAATTATCTATTGTTCAAGCTTCAGTTCATTTTCTTACATTTCAAACCTTAGTTCAATTGAGCAAATAGCGGAAAATCATCATCAAATTGAGCCCATGCTTCGCCATGACATGGGTGTAGCATCACATTTGGGTTTGATGGACGACTTTCCTTGTGCCATCGCATTTGTGTAGCTATCTCTTCATTAGCATATAGCCTCTGCAATCTTGGAATGATTGGGAGGTACCTTAGAACTTTGCGTGGAATTTTTCTTGGGCCATCCTCATATCGAGGCATCCTGCAAATATCACAACTAACTTTCTCAGCATTCTCTTTGTAGTAAAGCATGCATTTGTTGTAGCACACATGGATCTTCTGATATGGCATCCCAAGGCCCTCCAATGTTCTCTTTGACTGGTAGAAGTTCTCCTCCAGCTTTGACCCATTAGGAATCAGCTCATGGATTAGTTTCATGATGTCATCATAGCACGCTGCTGGCATGTTGTATTGGGACTTGATAGAAAGAAGCCGAGCTATGGTAGACAATCGTGAATGCATTGTTTGACTATGAACTCGCTCATCTGCACTTGCCACCATTTTGTAGAAAGCTTGAGCAGATGGAGTTGGCTCTTCCTCAGTTAGCTGGTAGTCGCCGACAATGTCAGCCAACATGTCATCCATACGATCCACTTCCTCGAAGTCTTCATCTTCTGGTGCTGCTGTTGTTGAAGCACTTGCTTGATCAGTACCAACAGACCACTCACCATGTGCTGTCCAAGTATTATAATTATCCTTGAAACCCTCATGACACAAATGCATCTCAATGGTTTGCCTTTTATGCCTAACAAAGTTGCGGCACAAGGAGCATGGACACTTAATCTTTCCATCAGCAACAAGACTAGGTAGAGAAAAGGCACGATCCAAGAATTCCTTAGTGTGCTCTACCCATTCATCGCTAGGAGGACGGCCTCGCTTCCATCCACTATACATCCACTCACGATTATCCCCCATAGCAATATTCTGCAGTTTCCAAATATAAAAGATATAAGCACTGAAGTTCTCTAATTAATCAGGTTTGAGGTACTGAGTTTCCTTTTATCAAATTCCTATCTAGTATGTTGGCATCCTTACTGATATACCCAGATGATCAATCACACAGTACAGTAACAATCATCAATAAAGCAACTCAAATTTGACATGGCATAATATGAAACTGTAGCTTGTCTTTAGCTTTCGAATATGGCAATCTGGTGCTCCTATGTGAACGGACAATATATGTCCTACACTAGAGAAATTCAGAACTATATGTGCCACTAACAATATATGTCCAACACTAGAGAAATTCAGAACTAGAATGTCAATGAGATACTAATAAGCCCACCAGCAAATAATCCTACGAGATCACAGAATAAAGTTGAACTCGAATTTGAAATTTGGGGTCCAAATAGAACTGGATTTGAGTTCGGGAATGAAAAATCAGAGTTAGGGCAGAGATGTGGGACTTTACCTGGACATGAGATTTGCTGGACAAACACCTTGGGGCGGAGCTGAATAGGATGGGACCAAACGGCGGAGCAGAGCGGTGGAGCGGTTCGACGAGGTTCGGCGCTTAGCAGAGTCGAGCGCCGGGCAGCGAATCGAGATGAAGCTGCCAGTGAGCAGCAGGAGGTGGGGACCGGCTTGGCGACGGACGGGAGCGGCGGAGACCGGATTGGCGACGGACGGGAGCAGCGGCCGGCAGCGAGTGGCTCACAGTTGGAGCGGCGGCCGGCGGCAAGCTGCTCACAAAGGAAGTGGTGGCGTGAGCTCCATGGCTTGGAGATGGAGACGACAGAATTTTTCCCCCACTTCTTCGTGGTATAAGGCATAACGATTTCCAAAAGGCTTTCCGCATGGGCTTGTGGCGTTTAATTAATGTGGGCTTGTCTATGGGCCGGCCAGTGCTTTGGTGACCAGGCAAGCAACAGTCACCACCATATCAATCTCCATTAACGTTCCTGAAAAGAAAAAATCAATCTCCGTTAACGGCGTTACTAACCAATTAGCATTCGTGATCTATCGCATCTCAAACCATCACCAAAAGACAAGCTACTTATTTTAAAAGAAAATTTCATTACTTTCCGTGAACGGAACACTAAACATGTCACAAAAGAATAGTTTTGGTGACTGTGCCACCTTGCTTATCACGAAAAAACAACTTTGTGACAGCCACACACAACACTCACAAAATCAAAATTAGTGGGACAGTCACCAAAATTCGAGTTTCTAGTAGTGATGCTACGCCGTGTCGAGGACCCCGACCGCCGGCCACGCCCCGACAGCGCCTACTGGTGGTATTGGTGCCACGGTGGCAATAGAAAACACAGATACGTGGCAAAAAGATGGTGTACCGGTGAAAGGGGTCTTGGCCTAGTGGTTAAGGCATCCGAATAGTACCTTTGAGGTCCTAGGTTCGACTCCCGGTGGGAGCGAATTTTCTAGGATTTAACGGCATTTGTGCTTTCAGCGGTAGGCGACGTGGCCGTCGACAGCGAGGCGCCAGTGGTGACTTCGGGAATCTGGAGAATTTGCCGGCTCAGTCTTCGAAGATGCTCATAGGGGTAGGGTTTACGTATGTGCGTTCATAGGGGTGAGTGTGCTTGTGTTGTGAGTGTCTGAGTTGTACTGTGTAATTTCTCAAAAAAAAAAGATGGTGTACCGGGCAGTATCAGATATGGCCCGATACGTTTTAAAAAACATGCACCGGTACACCATCTTGTTGCCACGTATCTGATACTCGCTAATACACCTCATTTTGAAGCCTTAGAACCTTGATTTGATCTTTGTTTATTTTTGCTGGTACAGCTTAGATGTGATTTAGCGCTAAGTATTTTTCCAATTTTAATTTTGCTGCAGAAAATGATAGCAAGTGGAAGCTCTCAATCCCCTGCTTCGCAAGTTACTGCGAGGGATGGCATCGTTGTTGATGAAAATATATAGACTGCCTAAATCTCCTTTTTGGAGGCATCTTAACAGTTGCTGAGAAAAATAGAACATGAGGTGGAATCGCGTATCCTTATTATTTTAGCAGTCGTGGTATCCACGATCGGAAAAACCTAGGCGGCAACAACCGGTTCATGCAGCTCTCGTGGGCTACGCGCGCGGCGCAGACGCAGCGCGTCAGGGCGACAGCCAAGGACCTTGGAGTGCCAATTAAAGACGCCGTCTTTGTTCCAGTGCGGGAGCTCAAGTACCTAGCTTGTTGAGCACTTGATGGTCGGCGTCGGCACCACCGGAGATGACAAATTATCGCCCCTATGAACACACAAACGCAAACCTTATCTCTATGAGCATCTTCGAAGACTGAGTCGGTAAATTCTCCGAATTTACGAAGTCACCATTGGCACCTCGCTGTCGACGGCTACGTCGCCTACCGCTGAAAGCACAAATACCATTAAATCTTAGAAAATTCGCTCCCACCGGAAGTCGAACCCAGGACCTCAAAGGTGCTACTCGGATGTCTTAACCACTAGGCCAAGATCCCTTTTCCTGCTGCCCTTGGAATCTATCATACTTTGAATTTGAATTTGGCATATCGCTGCTAACATTTGTCCTATATTGCATCTTTTTTATTTATTTATTTTAATCATCCGTGTCTTTCTTGAAGAAATTAAAAATTCTCTATGCCATCCAAAGTTATAGTCTTCCCTTCATTACAATCGAAAATTATAAAATCCATTCCCTGCCATTGTTTGACATTTCTATCCCTCGTGCTACCGTCACTTACCTACCATCACAATTTTTGAAAAAGCCCAAGAGGCTTCTTCATTATCGTAACACTGGACATTAAGATACTTCCAAATGCATGAATGAACGTACTCATTATATATGAATCCAATCCCAGTTTTCCTAGACAGTTGGACTTTTGAACAGCAATACTATTATGAGATATATATGAATCCAATCCCAGTTTTCCTAGACAGTTGGACTTTTGAACAGCAATACTATTATGAGAGTGGATTTTGTGTCCACGGGGGCTAATGCCCACCCAGCAAAGGCGTCCGATTGCTCTGGATCTCAAGATTCGTGCGAGAGGTACTAACAACGTTAGTTCTCAGTTAGCTCGTTGCGCACAGAGGCCTTGGTGCAGCCGTGCAGGGCACCAGTTTCTCTCCCCAATCCCCATCCCATGCTCTCTTCCCAAATCCCCGTTGCTCTTGCTCGATGGTGGCGCGCCGGCGGCGGTGGGCACCAAGGCTTGACCGGGGAAAGCACGTCGGCAGCCCAGCGCCAAGATATTGTGCCGTCCTCATCTGTATCTGCGAGTACATCACGGACGGATACAAGAGAGCAACAGAGGGGGCGCGCCGACGTAACTACGGCGGGCTGGGGTGGCGCACCTACGGGACCATGACAGGCGTGGCCGCGGCGGTCAGGGGCTGTGCGCCGGCGTGGCAGTGGTCAGGGGCAGCGCGCGGCTGCCGCGGCCAGGGCTCCACGAGCAGGGTTATTGGTCACCACCAACCATGTACCACATCTCACTAAATAGTTGTTTGTATATTGGTAGTGTTCTAGTAAGACGTGAAGTTGGTGAATCACTGACTATATAGCATGTAGACGGCAAGTTGCAATAATCTTCTCCAACAGTCCATGCCCAATTGGCGCCAGAAATTGCACGAGCTACCTAGGTTGCCCAAAACTCGACTTCCTATCTAGATAAGAGTGAGATGCATCAGGAATTGCCATGAGGCTTTCTGCACGTTCACCGGCCAGAGAACGGCACGTGAAGGATGTCAGAGCAGGAGATGGAGGTGGATGAGCGGTTGAATGCGACAAACGTCCAAGAAGAGGATAATGCAGTCGGGATAGGGGCTTCCTGGATTGATGGCTTTAGGATTGTGGGCAAATTGTCCTGTGAGCGCCGGTTGACAGCGCTATTCTAGCAGGAGAAATTCTCTTCTTGCTGGAACAACGGCATGGAGGACGTACATAGCGAGTGGTTAGCCTAGCAAGCAGCCGCGCTTGGTTTGTTTCGCAACCACCAACTGGTGTTTAGAATAAAAGCTCCACGAGACAAGATGAATTGTGCCACTTCTAAATGTAGTATATATGTTGTTCCAAAAGTATGCAAAAACAAAATTTTGGAGTTTGCCTAAAGAAGAGAGAGAGAGAGAGAGAGAGAGAGAGAGAGAGAGAGAGAGAGTTTTAGATCCAAGAAGACCGACTAAGTAGGGAATCAATTGTTAGTTGACTCATTTTAGGCCCTGTTTGGATCCACCTCCTAAACTTTTAGCTGGCTAATTTTAGTCGCTTTGCATCCAAATATGACCTTCTAAAATCTCCTAAACTTTTAGCCCACCTCCTCCTAAACTTTTAGCCCCTAGTCACCTGAAAGCTACTAAAATCGACTAAACTTATAAAAAAGGCAAGAAAAGTATAAAAACAGAGATTTTAGCCAGGGATCCAAATAGATACCTCCTAAAATTAGTTGGCTAAAAAATTAGTTAGCTAATATTTTAGTTGACTAAAATTAGCCGGCTAGAGGATCGAAACAGGGCCTTAGTCCCAAGAGGATCCAAACAGATGGACTAATTTTTAGCCCACCAGGACACTAATAGTAATCCTGTAAACTGTAAACTGTAATTTGAGATGGGATGAAGCCAAGTGATCGCTGTTTCAAATGGCGACCACACCCAGGGTACAACCTAGCTGCCGGATATTGTTTGTGTGCCATTCTGATTTGCACCGAGGGAAGGCAAAAGCAGAGTTGAGATATGCCTGAAATGACTAAAAAGACTTAATTAGGCACCTTTAACCTGTGAAAAAAATGTCGACTAAGTATGTCTTGGATGCCTAATCTTGACCTCTACCATCTGGCACATGCTGTAGAACTGCAGCTTCTTAAGTTGTAACGCAAGTCAGAGTTATAGGCCCTATATATGTATGGTGAAATATGATTGCTGAAGTCGTAAATGCAAGTCAGATTTACATACATGCTCAGAACATCTATATATACTGGTCCACAAAAAAATGGCTTCATATTTGTTATGACTCAAAGTGGCTTTTGCCTAGCAGAAGCAACACCTAAAACGTAGCAAAACCAAACACAATGTCTTCTTTTGCTTGGCACAAAACAAGAAAGATAGAGCACAATCAGGAAGTTGAGAGTATAGTATTGAGTGACTTTGATTGTCAGCTGATGTTTATGGGAATTGGGGGTGTGTCAAGAATTTCAGTAGGTTACTTCCACAGAGTTCAAATTGGCAGATCAGGTCAGCACGTAGCCGGAGTATGTAACAATGAGAACGGTTGGGAACAAATCTAGCTGTTCTTTGTTGCACGAGCCAAAGACGAAATGATTGTTGGCAGAACACTAGGAGCTCCGATTGTGACGATGGTAGCTGGACCAATGTTTTGTTGGTGTCTAACCTTGCCGCGTCTAATGCTAGTCACAACATATAGATTATTTGGCAGCTGTTTGGTCTGCTGCCGCAAATTGTGGCCAGTCATGCCTTCTTATTTTCCCTCAAAAAAAGTCATGCTTTCTTAGTTCTCTGGCCCACATGGCATACTATTGCATCACGGAAAGTTTCAATTCGTGGATCCTAATGTGCACAAGTCGAGTTATTCCAGTTACCTATTACAAACAAATTCAACTAAAGTGGGTCACATTTTAATTCTTTCCATTACGTATATTAGCTGCAACCATCATTTGTTCTACCTTGATTATGTTTTTTTTTATTCAAGTTAGTTTTATGTACATGTCTGTACAAAGAACAGAGAACTAGCTACAAAGAACGTAACCAGGACTCCATGTAGAGTCCTGCACTACACTAGGTGTTGCTCTATACATTGCTACCTTGATGATGAGATACAGTCAAAATTTAAACTGTTCATCTACTACTTTTTTTGTTCTGATATGGACAATTTATTACCATAATTGTTTTGGTACTAATTTTAATAAACGTGTATAATTGTTCCCTTTTTTCGAAGGGTGTATAATTGTTTCCAATTAAGAAAATGGCCCGCTTTCACATGGTTGTTGTGAGACCTAGCTGCATTCTATACCAATTGAATGTTACATGCATGCAGTTGACTTGCATCCAGTTCCTTATCTCTTTATATATAAGGTCGATTCTGAAGCAACTTGACCGACTTCCTCAACGAACAAGCATTAGGAGAGAGTACTGTGAGCATAACTAGAATAAGTAATGCTCCGATAACACTACATATGCTAGTAATTGTTTGTGGCATTGGAATTGGCGGCATCAGGAGCACGATGGGTATACCGGCTGGCAAGCTTTGGCTCCTTTTTCGACCAAGAAGATCCCGATAGTCAGACCAACATCCAAAGGTCACAAAAACGACTAAAAGATTAGTAAAATCTTGGTCATTTGAGAAAAAGGAGACAGACGCAAGTTCGAGTGGGAGCGCGGGTGGGAGAAGGACGCGGCGGCTGCGGACTTGGACGAGGTCGTCGATCTCTAGAGTGCCTATTGGTGGGACTCCTATTGCATTGGTGTCCACTGGTTCGTCCTCCTATCACTGCGCCAGGTGGTGCGCGCCTGCAAGAGCTAGAGGGACAGCAGGGCGGCCGCCGAGGACCTCCGTCGACGATGCCGGGGGGCGCTGTCACACCCCAAATTTTTGAATTTTAGAATGTGACTCAAATTTCTCTAAATCTGAAATATTTCTAAAATAGATTAAAAATTAATTAGATTTACTTAGGTCCTTAACAATTTTCTATAGACAAAAGAGCTATTTTCTAAATTAAATTAATTAATATAGGTTATATATAATTTATTTGTTGCATTCATGCTGAATAATTTCATTAGGATTTTATTTGTGTGGAAATTCGAGTAGAATTCGTTTCCTTTTTATCCAGAAAATAGAATAGGAAATAGAAATAGAAAAGTGAAGGAAAACTCCTGACCGAGCTTTGGGCTCAATCCTTTCCCAGCCCAACATCTTTTCTGTTTTTCCTTTCTTTTTCTCTCTGGCCGCTCCATTTTCTCCTTCCTTTGGGCCGGCCTCTTCTTCCTCCCGCGGCCCAGTCTCTCCCAGCCAGCCCACTCCGGCCCGCTCACCCTCACCCCAACCCTAACCGGCTGCGCCGTACGCCGCCGCCGCCGCCACCTCGGCGTGCGCGCCCGGCAAACCTAGGGTGTCACGCCCCTACAAATAGGAGCCCCAGACGCGTCGCAATCCCCTGTTGCCGCCGCCACCGCCTGCCACACTTGAACCCTCGAAAACGCTGCCGCCAATGGTCATCTCCCCCAACTCCGGCGAGGAGAGCCGCCGCCTCGCCGTCTCTTCTCTGCACCGACTTGGCTCACCAAAATGCGACGAAGAGCACCAATGCGACACGAAGCATCCACCCAGAACCACATCTACGTGATCCCGCGCTCGAAGCTCCTTCCCGGTGACCCGTCAACCGCCGCCGCCATTGACGACGCCAAGCTTGACGCCCGACAAGGAGACGCCGCACTAGACGCTGACGAATTGACACCGAGGACCGCCGTACTGCGCCGCCCCTCCTCCGCCATTCTACGTCGAGCTCCGACGCTTGGAAGATGCTCCTCGACGCCGCCGAAGGACCGCCATCGTACCTCGCCGTCGCGCCCTCTCTTCCGGCCATCTTCCTCCCCACGCGACCTCATGGTGAGAGTCCCCGTCGCCTCTTCCTTCTCCCAGCGCATTTCCCGTCGCGATCCGTGAGACGCGGCTCGGGTTAGGCCAACTCCGACGATCCTCCGGCGAGCCGCCGCCCTTCCCCAGCCATCTGTCCACAGTGGACCATGAACCGCAGCTCAAGTCCGGTCCACAGGCGCCATAGACCCAGTTCACGGTTTTTACCCTTTTTCTATAATTCCAGAAATGCTAGATTTACAGTTTAGACCCTCTCACTTCAAAAGTTTATATCTTTTTGCTCGTAATTCCGTTTTTAGCGATTCTTGTGCTCACACGATCGTAGCGACGAGTACTTTCTGTTAGTACAGTTTTGTAGTCTTCTGATACTGTTTGGTTTATTATTTCTTATTCTTTATATTTGTGTGCTTTGCATGTTGTCGATAATAGAGAACGCGCAATTCGAGAATTACGAAGATGAAGATCAGGACCTTGTAGACTCTGAGCAACAGCAATGGTGTTAAGGCAAGTGTCCTTGACGCATGTTGAATCTATTTGCTTTCTCCCTCTAGTTTAGTTATGCATTGCGTATAATTTGAATCCTATGTGTCATACATTTCCTTTACTATTTCCTTGTCGTCCGGTTGTGGTAGATGATAGCGGTGTTTTGGGGTAGAATCATGCTTACCCTTGCTGATGTTTGGGATGGGAGTCCTTAATTTTTACTAATGACCTATGCAACTTAATCGGTGATGGTAATGGTTAGTAACATGGAGATTACTAATCTAGGCAGGACGGTTGGTTTGGTATGGTGCCGGCGTGCACTAGATTATGGTTGGTGCTAGTTTCCTGCTTAGATTCTAAGGACCGGTTCATGGAGCATGTAACCCGGCATATCCGTGCCATCATAAGACTGCTATGGAATAGCTTGGCCAATTAATTAGATGATTTCCTTATTCTGTGTGTACCATCCGGTGGTTTAGTGGCGCAAGAGGGGACTTCTGCAGCGGAGGTAAAATGGACTCAAATATGCTGTTAGCGGTGGAACCTTAGCGGGTGCATACATGATTTGGAAGCGCTTTGTAAAGGCCTCGTAGTGTTCTCCTGGCCGCACACCATAGGAAGGGTGCAGTGGCATAATGGAAGTTTTAGTCACCGACGGGTGATGAAATCACGATTTGTGGGTAAAGTGATACAACCTCTGCAGAGTGTAAAACTGTCTTGACAGCCGTGCTCACGGTCACGAGCAAGCCTAGACTGATTCATGATTAGTTGGTTATGGTTTGGTAGTCGGGTGGTGAGAACCCGATGAGGTGGTAGCCAGGTGGTGGGAACTTGGTGAGCTGATTGTTTGTGGTATCACACTTAGTAATATAGGTGCTTTATGTCATAGTTGTAGGTGCTTTTCTGCTATGAACAATATGTTAGCCTTTCTTTTATATAAGCCTACATGTCATATTTTCCTACACTTGCGGAGTACGGCATGTATTCACGCTTACTTTTTTATCCATAATTATTAAATTGCTACTCAGAGAGTGAAGATGGACTACTTCGACGAAGACGGTGACGACTAAGCTTGTGGAGCCTCCGGTCGACTGCCTGTGGTGTTATGGAGACTTCCGCTGATGTTTGTATATTTTTATTTTTTTTAGACATTTATTGTAATAATGATTTATTTATGACATTGGTTCTCTGTTGTAATTGATCCTGACACATATATAAATGAGCATTCAGTTTTGTCCTTAAAACCGGGTGTGACATCTGCCGCAGCGGTGGCGGAGGACAACTCGACGCCGCGCCAGATCGAACTTCTTCGCAGCCTGCAGCGCCTCAACGACACCGTCCTCCTCCCGTGTTGGTGCAATCAGAGATGACCGTACCGACGTTTGAGGATGAGGAAGGTCAGCAGACTCATCACCACGGCCGCGGCGGCGGGTGCTCAACAGATGCAGCGGAAAGCGAGTCGGCATACGTAATTGGTAATTTGGTACCACAAGCTAGCTATCAGCAGCCGCGCTTGGAATTTAGTCATTCTTTGCATGCGGATTTTTGCCTGTGTATTACATTGTCGCTGCAAGTTGCAGCCCAATGGGAACGTAAATTTTGGTAACATTTGTTGTCATATCCTATATCTTTCTGAGTTAGTCACGCCTTCTTTGTTTCAACTAGACTATTTTTTTTTTACCGAAATATAGAATATTGCATCTAGTCTCACTGCATGGCATTTGCAGTCCATTAGCTCAAGCAGTATATAATCAAACCGAACAACACTGCTTATCGAGCAAGCATTCAAAATCACGTGGTTTCTTGGAGCTCAATCTGAACCAGTGTAGGTTCATGGCATGTTTGTTTAAAGAACTGTAAGAAAGTCCATAACATGGAAAGGTATATGTCTCTATTAACCAAATTGTTAATGTTTTCCATAAACAAAAGTAGGTTATCGTACAATCCAATTGCCTCCTGCGTCTCCCTCACAGGCCAAGTTTTATGTACTACGTGTGTGGCTGTGTATTGTTGTCCTGATGAGTGATGAAATGCGACTACAAACGAAGAAAGGTATGTTAGTAGATGTGTTGTGTTTATGAATAAAGGACGTTGATGCTTATTACATCTCCTTTTAATGAATGATGTACCATCTTTTGGCCCTCGAGCTATTTGTCACTAGAAGCCATGTACCACAACTTAGAGAGTTGTACATATTAGTAAGGCCTGAAGGTTGGAATAACCGGTTACATATAGCTTCTAGACCGTTGGTAACAATTTACTCCAACAGAGACCGTTGGTAACAATTTTCTCCAACAGACGTCTCACATATTGCGTGAAAAAATTGCATGGGCTAGATATTGTCAAATCATTGACATGCTATTTAGTTTTGTTGTTAGAAGG
The DNA here is from genome assembly GCA_007726485.1 of Eragrostis curvula. Taxonomy (NCBI): domain Eukaryota; kingdom Viridiplantae; phylum Streptophyta; class Magnoliopsida; order Poales; family Poaceae; genus Eragrostis; species Eragrostis curvula. The sequence goes on along the minus strand of CM017445.1, from coordinate 6,834,793 downwards.
ACCAGGAGATGAAGGCTGAAAATGACACTCGTCATGCAATTGTTGCTGGCAAGATCGACGACTAGTTAAGAGTGAGATGCACCAGGAATGCTAACTGAACTCGAGTCAAGAACAAGAACCATTTCGATGCTACCGTTCCAACCGACGGCCACCGGTAACACCGGTTTTACCGGGTACCGCAGTAACCGCTCGGTAACCGAATAAAAATTCAAAAATCAAAATTTGAATTCAAAATCACGGTAACCGACCGGTTTCGTCGGTAACCGATCGGTTTGACGCCAATACCGATCGGTTTGATCGGGAAATTGCGAAAAATAGGCTTAAAATGTTGGAATTTTTGGCATGATCTTTGCTAAATATTCTAAAAATGGTAAACTAGACATTGACAATATAGAGATCAGAAAAGATTGCACCAATGAACCTCATACAACATACAACACTTCATACGAAGTCCAACATAAATTGTCCGATACATAGTTCTTGACAAAATTTAACATACAACATAGTTTTCAACATAATACACGTAGTTTTGTGCACATCAACATACAACAGTGGATACAAACATACATCTCAAGACCATATGACTTCGGATTGCGGATTGTTCATGGCGTTGTATTCATCAATTGACATGATGTTAATTCCTTGTGTAGCCAACAAGTGTGCCATGAACTCACTCCAATTTTGATTGTTCCAAGCATGGTTTGTTTGCCATTGTGAGAGCAACATATTATAAAATTTGGACTCTACCCACTCAAAGACCCATTTTTGTCGTGGTTGCTGATTCACTTCAGGAATAGAGTATGAGTAATTATCATTTGAGGACCGACTACCACCATGTCCATAGTTACTTGAGTTATCACTTGATTCAGGAAGAGAGTAGTAGTTGTAACCGTTAGAGTATGAGGAGTCACTCCCGTAGCCATAATGATGTTGCCTAGTTGTGTCCCCCGGCCCCGGCATGGTTGTCCTCTGCGAGATTGGAGCGCCATGGTCTGTATCCTGGGTAGCATGAGTGAAGTAGGTCTCACCTGCAAATGGTAGTGAAGAGTTAGTAAACAATGTAGATGATGACCTGTTAAGAAAGATATATGTTTTAACGGTACTTGCGAAGCGGATCGGAGAAGGTGGCGGATGTAATGTGTGTACCGTATCGGTCGTGTTGCCACCGTCGTCGCCCTCAGATGGGGGACTCTTGCTACCACCCTCATCAGTGGAGGCATCACTAGAGACCACTGTTGCATCAACTTTCTTCTGCCTTTTACCTTTGTTCTTTGTTGATGTGGTTTGGTGTTTCCTCGTGCCTATGTGTGTGTCGCCCACGGTGTCCTCCGCCCACGAAACAATGGACTCACCATGATTGATGCCTTCCAATTGTTCTATTTCTTGTAGCACCAAAGCAGAAGGGATCGGGGTGTCACTATCAGTGGCTTCCTCATCAAGTAATGGTGGGGCATTGGACCGGCCATTCTCCATCCAATCTCGAATGGGATTACTCTCATCAAGCAATGTAAGATCTATGAGCTTATCGAAAGGATCATCTTCTGGTGGCTTGTATAGTCCAGCTTCCTTCAAGCGAATGCGAAGGTTATAGTTCACATATTAGACCAACTTGTGAAGCTTCTGGTGCGTCAACCGGTTGCGCACTTTGGTGTGGATCAATGCAAATGTACTCCAATTGCGCTCACATCCGCTGGACGAACAACACTGAGAGACTAAGCGCATTTTAAGCCTCTGTAGTGTTGGTGTTTCACGACCAAACATAGGCCACCATTGAGCTGTAACAAGTTAGAACATCATAAGTTACACCATTGCCACATTACATCTCAAATGACACAAGTTGGTAGCAAGTACGACACACCTGGAGAAGTCTTATTGTCAACTGCCATCTGCCGAGCAGAGTCCTTAGAGAAGTCACCAAGCTTTCTTCTAAAGAATTCTATTTCATTGAGTGCCGCCGCACATGTCTCAGTGTCCGCCATGAACTCGAATGCATCTCTCACATCAGATAGGAGAGTGCTGCTCGCCGCATAAGCATAGTGGGTCTTTGGGTTCAAAGCTGCAGCTGCAAAATATAGTGGACGTTAGACAATTACATGATGGTTATTAGTAAGTTATGGAAATGTAAGTCCAACAATAAGACATGTGTTTACCTGCATTGACATAACTCTCGTTTGCAATGTCACCCATCCTAGGGTTGATAACAGCCAAGTAACGTTCGAACTCTTGTGGATCATTCTGGAAATGACTTTCAAGCTCATTGCGCATGACGTGAAACCTTAGGAGGACCTCACACAAATTTGGAGACTTGTCTTGATCTGCAAATCTAAGAAATGCATACAATAGCTCCACAACTTTGCAAACAAATCTCATGTTGTCTCACCACTCTAAACTGGAAAGGCAAGAGTGGGCATATCTTCCCTCACTTGTGTTTGCATAACGGCTGTTCAAGAAGCCTGGAGATCCCACCCATGCCATGAATTTCTCTCTCCGACGCAACATACTTTCCAGGAACATATAGTTCGTGCCAAAACGAGTAGCACACCATCTAACCAACTCACCCCCTATTGCATTCTTCATCATGTCATGCAACTGGTTGTGGTTGTATAGCCAACGAGAAATCCGACGTGCACTTTCAATGACAGCTGCATGCTCCGGAAACTCTCCAATAGACTTAAGCATCAAGTTGATTGTGTGAGCCATATATGGCTGCCATCTGATGGAGTACTTCCTACTAACCATCTTGCCAGCCTTCTTGCAGTTTGCACCATTGTCGGTGATGATCTGCACAACATGTTCTGGGCCAAGTTCCTTCCACACTTTAACCATTTCCTGCAACATAGAGAAAAGAGACAACGATTAGTTTATTAGATTATCATGGAGTGAAGAAAGACAATCAGAACCAATAGCAAGGGAAGTACCTTAAAAATGAAATCTGCATCTTGGCTTTTTTTCTGTTGCATCTACTGACTTGTGGAAAAACATGACACCATTGCAATATACCATGAAGTTGATAAGGCTCATCTTGGTCGGCCCTGTCCATGAATCACACATAAGAGTGACACCATAGTTGGGCCACTCTAGTTTGAACTTGGCAAACTGTTTCTTTATATCTGCTTCAGTTGCATCTAAATAAATGCCGTTTATCTCTCGCCCCGTCCGGCTTCGGACATCCTCACCTGCAAGTACGACAAAGTTATAATCTCAAAGTGATGTCACTTTCAATGATGGATGACAATATATAAGTGCTTACCCCATCTCTGTGTCTTCTTGATAGCGGCAGTGAAGTAAGGACTATCAGCCTTGTGACCAGCAACGGCTTCTATGTGCATCCATTTCGCCCAAGCCTTACCAATTGCCCTCCTTGCATTCTTCTTCTTCTCTAACGGCAGGACTGAGTCAATCCTTGGATGATAGGTCGGTTGAGATGAACCACCTTCCCTCGTTGAGAATGATTTTCTAAGCATCCCCATGATCCCACCACTTTTTTGCTTCCCCCTCCCTGAGATGAAGCACCCCCGTGCTCATATTGCCCTCCGTGTGCACGTGAACGGGTCTCATATTCATGTTGTTGTTAAGAAGCATGCATGGCAGCCTGCAAGTCATTGTTTAGCAATATCCTCCGCTCTCATCTTATCCCTTTTTCTTTGCTTAGTCTTGTCCTTAGTTCTATCTATCTCACGCCGATAGAACTCACAAACATCTTTTGGAACAAACATGCAATGCACCACATTACTTCCACGCCCTGCCAAGTGCTTCTTCAACCTTGTGGCGCCACCACCCTTCCTTTTTAACTTGCAATACTTGCATAGAAATCCAGGAACCCTATTCTCACCATGCCCCCATACACTGTCTTTTTCACGACCACCCATCGTGCCTGCAAGAAAACCACATCCACAAATGCCATGTTCAATAGATAGCAAAAGTGCAATGTACTCTTACCAACACAATTCACAATGGTATACATGTTCTACTTTTACATACAATCAATTTGCCTAAATTTCCTAAATTGCAGCTGTACAAGTATATTGCATCTCCACATTGGTGGTTCATCTCTACATTGCCTACCAATAATAGTTTATTTTGTTCAAGTATGCAATCGATCGTTGCAGCACACCATCTAACCAGCTGTACAAGTGCATGTCAATCTAATGGAAAACGGAACAAAACAAAAACAGAATGAACTCACCTCCTTCCGGCCTCGCGCGACGACGAAACCGGTCGGTTTCCGCCGGTAATCGCGGTTTGCGGCTACTAACCGACCGATTCCATCGGTCAGTCGACGGCGACCGCCGCCCTCCGCCTTGGTTTCTTCGGTTACCGGCTGTTCCCGCTCGGTAACCGACGGCGAATCGACAATTCCGGCAATGCAAACCTCGGTTTTCCGGCTCCGGTGACCGGAAAACGACGAGGAGCGGTGGATCTGGTCGGGGGGGGGGGGGGGGGGACTAGGGGACCGCGGCGGCTGCTGTTCATGGAGGAGGGGACCGAGTATCGCGAATGGACGTTGGGGATAAGGTAAATTTTCTTTTTTTTTAATCTCTTTTCACCCTGAAATGTTCCCGCAATTATTTGACCAATCAAACGATCGATATTTTGTTAACGGTTTCCACCAATGTGCTGCAAATTCCTTCTAGTTTATTTACATATTTTTTGTTTCAAAATTTTTCAAATTTTCAAAAAAAATCAAATTTCGAAATTCAAAACCGGGCTACCGGACTAACCGGACCGGACCGGTTAGTCCGGTAACCACGGTTACTAGTTGGTAACCATCGGTTTTGAGAACCTTGGTCAAGAGTAAATGAATTTGATTGTGTTTCGTCCGTGGAGAATGCTCTATTTCATGACTTATAAAGCAAGTTAATAACTGTAACCTGTAAAAGCGTATTCCTATGTCTCTTTAATACTCTTGTTGACGTTTGGTTTTTAAATATTTTTTCCTTGCATAAAATGAGGTATCTTCTCTACTATTCAATTGGCGTCTAAGTTACCTGTGTGCATTGGTGCCTCAATGAAGTACGAGAAGAAACAAATTAAAAGAGATGTCTGCAGAAGTGTTGTGGTACCTAAGAACGACGAAACTAAAGGCTGATTAATTACAGCCTCATTTATTTAATGACTGATGTATAAACTTTTGACCCTTGAGCTACTGGTTACCAGCAGCTACCATGTACTACAGCTTAGGTTGTGTATATAGCGAAGAAATGAGCCAGTGCACTGGCTTTCATTAAGAAGAAAGCTGTGTATATATGTAGTGGACTAGTAAAGCGTCAATGTTGGTGATTCACTGTCTTCTTTAGCTTCTAGACCATAAGTGGAAATCTTCTCTATTTAGTCCATATCCATATAGTGCAAGAAATTGCATAATCTACATAGTCAAAACCCACTGACTTCCCCTTTTTAGTTTAATTGATGTTAGAAGCAGCAGATGATGAGGACGAAATGGGATCGGAATCCAATGGTCGCATGGCTAGATCGGTAGGTAGCTAAGAATGGAATGCACCGGGAATGAGAATTAAACTTGAATTGTTGCCACAGCCACAGGACTTGATCCAGGTGCTTGTTCTGTGCGAGTTGCTGGGGCTTCGGAGACGGGATGAGCAGCTGCTTGCACCGCGTTGAGGACAACCTAGACGAAGTCAAGGACCCCGACTGCTGGTCGCAGCCTGAAAGCACCTATTGGTGGTGCTCGAACCACGGCGGGGTCCACCAAGTTGTGCAACTTTTGCTGAGCCAGTTGGCTTTCGCCAGCTAGCTCTAGATCGATGCCTACGCGCGGACGCAGCGCTGCAGGGCGGCTGCCTAGGACCTGGATCGACGGTGCAAGGGGCCTGCCGCGGTGGCGGTGGAATGCCTGCGCCACCTTCAGCGCCTCAACGATGCATTCCTCAGGTACGGGATCTCAAGCGCCTCATCCGTCGGAGACGACTGCGCTGCTGCAGCGGCTGCAAGGCGTCGTCGGAAAGCTAGCATGCATGACGTGAGAGCCGCACGTGTTATCCAGTCATAGCTAGCAACAGCCGCACGTGTTATCCTGTCATACTTTGAATGTGAATTTTGCATGTGCATTACATTGTCCATGCCAGTTGCAACCCAACCCGAAAGTACATTTTGGTAACATTTTGACATATCATGTGTCTCTCTGATTAATCGCGCTTTCTTCTTGCCATTTGGGCATGTGCTTTCTTTTTATTGAAATCTAGAATGTTTGCATCCAGTCTCACTGCATTGCATTTGCAGTCCATTAGCTCAAGAAGTATAATCAAACCGAACAACACTTCCTAAGCAAGCGTTTGAATCACAACATGCTTTGTTAGCTCCATTGGATGTGGTGGAGCTCGATCCAGAGCAGTGTACATAGATTCATAGAATGTTTGTTTCGAGAATTGTGAAGAAAGTATGTAACATGTAAAGCCATATGTCTCCATTAACAAAATTTTAATGTCTTCTCTACAAGCAAGTTGGCTCCATCATCTCCATTTCAGGCAAAGGTTACTTACCAGAATACTAAGCTGATGTCTGTAGAAATGCTGTGTATATTTAATTTACGAATCATGGTACTAAAAGGTGACATATCTGTTTAATGAATCATGTCCTGTCTTAATTTGGCCGTTGAGGTATTGGTCACTAGCAGCCATCATGTACCACAACGTTGGATAGTTGTATGAATAGCATGTGTACCAGTAAGACGTGAAGGTTGGTCAGTCACTAGTTATAGCATCCAGACCACAAGTACAAATCCTCTCCAATATATAGCATGAGAAGTCGAAAGAACTAGATTATGAAAAAAAATTACTTTCTGTTTCGTAGTTAGAAGGAACAGATGGTGAGGCTGAATTAGTAAAATTCGGTATCCAATGGTTGCATGGCAAGATCGACAACTAGATATAGAGAAGTGAGATGCACCAGGAAGGAGAACTAGACTTGCTGTTTTGAAGCCACGATACTTTCTACAGTATCTAGTTCTATGGCAACTGCATGGGATGGGAGGCGACACACACTACAAGGTTTTGGGTGTAATGCCACCAAAATTTTTGCCACACCATGATTTCGGTTGCAATACATAGGCGTTATTGCGACAACAGTCGATTTTGGTTGCGATAGGAGGACATGTTGCCACGAATTGTGTAGTGTTGCAATTTTAATTTCGGTGGTTGCAATAAGTAGGATATATTGCAACGCAAAAATATGTGTTGTATTTAGGACATTGTAATTGCAACTTTTTTTTCTAATGGTTGCAATAATAGGGAATATTGCAACGAAAATTAAATGTTGTGATTAGTTCTATTGTGTGTTGCAAAAGGGTCTATGTTGTGGCAACACAAAAGTAAATTGTTGCAAAAAGACGCTGAGATATAGCAACGCAAAGCTTATCGTTGCAATAAGTTTTAGATATAGCAACTAAAATAAGGATCGATGCTACTACCCAGGTACTATTGCAACAATATTGAGTAGTTATTGTTTAATAGTTGCAATAGATCAATTTGTGGACTGCGGTTCTAATCGTGGCCCAAAATAACCATACCCGATGTGGGTCACGGCCCAACCCAACCTCGTAGTCTCCTGATCAATCAGGTCCTCTGTATTGGATCGCATGTGTGTCATCATCTTGGCCTTTTTTATATTAATTTTCTAATTACTCAAAGGCCCAGCCGCACATGGATTGATGCTAATTAACAAAGTCCGATCAATGAGGCCTAATCATCTTGGCCGCACATGGATTCGTGGACCAATGGGAAACAAAGTCCGTTCAGGAGGTCCTAGACAAAGTCCGTTTCCGCATCCATCAGGTAATTCGATCAACTCGTGTACGTACGCACGGCCTTGCTTGTTGGCACATCTGCAACTCGGTCTCTGTACGTGGGCGCGGCGGCTTCGGATCAATCCCTCTCCACGATCAGCGTGCAGAGAGGATTGCGGTCGACGCCACTACACGAATTGGACCGCGGCCGGAGACCCAACCTCGCCGTCTTTGTCAGTCGATCAGCCATCTCCAGCAAAGATTGCACGTGGAGGCTCAAAATTTTGGGCCAACTTGTATATTAATTAGCTTGCTAATTACGTATTTCTTTTTCCAGGAAGGGCCCAGCAAATATTGCTTGTGGATTTGCCTTACGTACTCAAATATTGCACGTGGATTTCCAGGAAGGGCCCAGCAAATTTTTCAAGAAGGCCCAGCCGCACACAAGACCGAGTCCTACTACTCAGGGGCGGATCGCATGGATCGTAACCAGGAATCATGGTTCGTTCGTAGGTTTATTTGATTTCGTCCTATCGTGGACGGCGGCACAGCGCAACCTCGACGACTTGGCGGCTGACCCTCGCGGAAGGACTCGAGAACAAACGATGTTCAGTCTCCACGCTCGCTGTTGACACCTCGACCATCGACCAATCTGTGACACCCCGTGTCAATGGAGCCAGGCAGCACACAAATCAGAAACTAAACAGAATCCAATTTCAAATTTCGAAATTCAAATTTCAAGCAATGTTCAAACCCAAGCTTCTGAAGTAACTCAAAATTTTCTGTAACAACTTGAGCCAACCAAATATTCTGTAGATATCCCTTCTGAAATAAGAATTTTGGAGAATTGTTGATGATTTTTGAAATTCATCTACTGCCCCAATAAAATCCTCAAGGCTTAAAAAGTAACCAAATTTGACCAGCTTCCATTTGAAATCCCTTTTGATTCCAAATGTGCATGTTGGTCAGTTGATAGAACTCTTCAAGAGCTGTCCAACGGTACCAAATTTGTGATTTTTGGAGCTCAATTGCTACTCCAATTTGAGTGCCAAAATTTGGGGAATTTCTGAGTTTGAATATTTCGGGAAAAAGAAAAGATACCGTGGGGCCCGCTTGTCAGCCTCGTCCCTCTCGCTGAGCGTTGCCGGTGCTTTTCCGCCGCGTGGACGCCGGCGTACGGCTCGTCGCACCGCCCTTGGTCGCCTCCTTCGGACCCATAACGCGCCGCACTCCTGTCCGAAGCCGATCCACTTCATTTTTCTCCCCTCCCGCGGCTGCTTTGCTCAAACCTTAGCTCGCCATTGCCGCGCCCGTGCGGAGTTCGAGCTCGACGCTGCCGGCGAGCCGCCTCCAGCAGAGCTGCTCTGCCAGAAGCCGCACCAGGACCCCCGCCACTCCACCATGGCCCCTACTTCCTTTTTCCCACCGTGAAACTCGCGGATTGGACTTTCTCCTCCAAGTCCGGCCACCCCAAGCTCCGTCACGCCGCCACACGATTCTCCTTCTCCGGTGAGCTCTCGCCCATCTCGTCGCATCCGCAGGAGCATGTCATGCTCGCGTGCCCTCCCTCACTTCCTTTCACTTGAATCCGCAGCTCGAGTCGCCGGATTTCAACTTTTCCCCATCGTCGTCGTCGACCCGCCGCGCATTGCCTCCGGTGAACTCCGTCCTCCGGCCACCCTCGTCACCAACTTGTTGGTCCCCGAGGTGCTCGTCATCCCCGTGAAGCCGGTGCGCCAGCGCGTGAAGCTCCTCGTCGACCGTAGCGAGCCCGCGACGTCACCGCACCTCCGCCAACCGCCGCCTCTCGTCGCCGAGCTACTCTCCGACCATCCCACGACTCTCCGTTCGTCGAGGTGAAGCCGCCGTCGTATGCTCTCTCTTCCCGTGCTAGTTCAGTCTCTTTTGGTCACCGGAAACGCCGTTCCGGCGATGCGCCGCCGCGCTCCGGCGTGACGCCGGCCACCACGCCGGTGACCACATGCTCGGGATCGCGTATGGCCACACGGGATCTAGTGTGGCCGACTCAGTGGCCCTCGGTGTGCCTTTGCACGCGAGTGGCCAGATCTTTTGTGGTCAGGCTCAGATCCGCTGCGGCAGGAACCCTATGGCCCCTGTATTGCTTGGATCTGATTGGCCGGCCAAATGTCCATTCCTTTCCAAATTTAGTTAAATCCATAGAAATTGGCAGAAAGCTTGTAAATTGCACAATAAATCGAATACATCTCCAAAATTTATGAAACCAATTTTGTTGGGTTCCTCATGCTCAGATCTAACTGTCAAAAATGCCAAATCACACAAAACTTGTTTTCTGTTTCCTGTAAAAATACTTCTATGCAGATCTTGTTTAATTTATAATTAATCCCTGTTGCTCCATAAATCATGAACTCCTGCATGCTTGTAAAGAAACTGTTAGCACACCTACAGAACATTTTTCTACTGTCATATCCTGTCTAACTATTTACTTATGATTTAAATCATTCTCTGCATTGTTTAAATTATTGTAAATAATGCATGTTACAATAAATCGTCAAACTTCACCATAAATCACTTCCAGTGGTGGCTTTCACCAGAAAAATGCCACTGAACATAAATTAATTTTCGAAATCGAATTATTTATTTAATCGTCTTAAGTTGATTAAATGGTTAACTTAATTGAAAATCAATGAAGGAAATACTCCAGACGAAATTAATTAACAAAGTTAATCATTTGCACTTACAGTGCAAATGACCGTCCTACCACGTAATTAAATCATTAATTGCATCATATTCTTGCATCTAATTTTGTATTATTCCTTGTCATAACGTGTAGTGACAGAGACGACTCCGGAGCCGCTCGACTTCCAGCTGCCGGAGGAGCAGGCCCAAGAGGTGCAGGAGGAGCAGCCGCAGTAGGACACTGACCCCGCTGACCCAGTTAGCTACACTCCTAAGCCAGGCAAGCCCCGGTGCATGCCTCCCTATTTAGGATTTTTACTTTCTCATTTGATTGGGGCTAGTAATTGATTGTGTATTAGTTTTATTAGGAATTGATGTGAAGCCTTAGAACTGCATTAGGATTACCCTTCCATATCCTACCTTGTGCCCTATTTTTGTAGATGTGGTCTAGGTTGCGTTAGAACTTGCTATGCTTAGGGACTAGCGAACGGTAGAAGTCGAGTGGTAGGTCCCACTCGCGAGTTAGGAATTACCCTGGATTGTACTAGATGGATTTAGGATTTGTTGAGACCGGACGGGGAATTGTTTGTGTAGGATGGTTGGAGAAGGCTGGGCCTTCACGGTGGTGTAGCCCCGTCTGTGTCGATTAAGGACCGTTCGTTGTTGGCCCTATTGAGCAAGTTTGAACGTACTGATCACATGCTAGTGTTTTTATGAGCCTAGTAAACTTAGTAGCTCGAGTTTCCCTGGTGTGCGGTGGAAGCCTGCCCTTTCTATCATGGTATTCGGGAGAGAAAGGATGCTTCCCAATCGGGGCGTACGTCTGGGACGGGGACCGTGCGGGAAGGCCTTTCTCGGGAGGGGTTGGATCCGGCCTAGCTTCAGGGGGACCCTTGCAAACAGTTGCCGCATGCGACTTTACGCGTGTGCATCGTGTGGTGAGGTTTTCTCCTGCTGGATGTACATCGATGCCGCCGCTCTCGGTCATGAGCAACCTTGCTCAATGCTTATATTATTGATGATGATGGCTAGTACTTATATTTATTGTATCTCACTACTGCTATATTGATGATCTGATGTATTGTTACTTATATCTGTTTTAGCTATATGCACACTGCTTTATTGGATAAGTACTTAACTTGAAACTAAAACTTGAAAGTAAGGACCAAGTAATTAGTGCGAGTTATGCTATCGAGTCAGCCATCCTTTTGTAGCCTTGCATATTAGGAGTCGGCTGTAGATAGCCACGTTGACGGGTAAGTCTTGCTGAGTATTAGTTGCTCAGGGTTTGGCTCTTTATGTTTTTATTGCAGGTAGCACCTTTATCCCTGACTCTACGGGTGGAGGTGCACAGTGGGATGGCCAGCTTCCTTTTAGTTGGACAGCCCACTGGGAGACTGAGGAGTGATCTCCTCTCGAGTTCGCATCTTCATGGCTTTGGATGCGAGTTCTCTTGTATCGTGAGCTCGTGCGCTTGTAGCTCCTTTTATCTTTGGACTTGTACTTGTATCATTGACTTCCGCTGTGCTACTCGTTGTTTTAATTGAACTAATGTAATAACTTAAAGACTTAATTTGTGCTTTTTATATGTTGTACTATTGCGTCTGTTCATCAGCGTGTACCGACTCGATCGTGTGAAAAGCGGAAACGCTTCACAATCGGCGTTCGCTGCCTCGGCATCTAATCTTAAAACTGGTGCTGCCATCGGTGGTGCTCGTGAGTTCCAGTTCGCCGGATTCCTTCCGGTAAAGCTCTAATATCTAATTAAGTAATCATCCTAAATTCCTACTTTCCCTATCAGTAAAATTGTTCCCAAGTACATGCTCTTATGCTGTATATCACTTATGAACTTTATTTGAGAATTTGACTGTACCCATGAAGAGAAGCATCGCATCACTTCCAGAAACATGAAAAAGTTAAAAAGAATTGTTATTTCTAAACTATTCAAACCAAAATATCAAATTCTCATCATGCTTAGTTTTATTATTTTTAAAGAATTGCACCCCCTGACTGTACACATGGTTCTGCATGTTATATCATCGATTTTCATGTATATAATCATCTTAATTTTGCTATCTGTTGCCATGTTGATTAAATGATGTCTAATGAACTTGATGATGTCCATCAGGCTCCACCTCGCTGATCGCTGATCCTCTAAACACCGCGATTGAAGCCTTTGCCAAGTTGAAGTGAGATTTGCAAACTGCAGTCGATTAGAAAGGATAGTCCCAGGGCGCGCGCACGTGTGTCATCACAGGATAGTCTCGGATTGCTGCTGGTAAGTCTGTAGCTAAGTAATCAATCCGTCTTACTGTGTTACTGTATTTTTATTGAAATCGTCATGTTCCCAGCCACGTGTCGTCATGATGATCATATATTAAGACCAAGTTGTTTAGTTATTTCAATGCTCTAATGTCACTTGAAACTTTTGTTTAATTTATCAGTTGCTTCTGCACCCATTAGTAGTTTCAGATGTCATTACTTTCATGCATAAATACTTATCACCTAAAATTGTCGGTTACCTGCACTCATTAGTAGTTTTAGTTGTTAGCAGTTCAGTAGAAGAGAGGTGTCCCTAATTTGTAACTTATTATTTTGGTGCATTTCAAGGTTCATGTTTTAAATAACCAAGTTATATATACAGAGAGCATAGAGCCAAAACTAAGTTTAATCAGTCGACAACATCTACAAGTCAATATCTTTGATTATTATTTGTCATGTGCCTATATATGCTTTATAGATTATAGAAATACCTGAACAAAGTAGCATCATACAAAACACAACAATACCATTGAGGTTTGAAATATTTTTTTGTGAAGGGAAACGGCAACTGTAGTGATAGTTCATTTTTTTCACATGTTCAGGTACTTTTTTCTTTTGGGCAAACAATTGTGCTATTCACTTATCATGCTTAGTTTTTTTTTTAACTACAATTGCACACCCCCTGACTGGAGACATGGTTCTGCATGTTATATCATCAATTCTCATGTATATAATGAGATTTTCGTTTTATATATTCATGTCAATTAATATTGATCTATTTTAATTCTGACCACTGTGTTCACATGGTTCAGGAATTGCAATTTTGGTGTTTGGTAGCCTGCTTGTGCTGGGATTTTTTCAATGGTAGATGATGATCCTAGGTGGATGCTTTTGCCACGGACAGATCATGCGTGGCAAGTCGGACTTTAAAATTTCATTGAGAATACCTTTGAAGGCAAATTTCCTGGACGAACCGCACCCTGTCCATGTACTAAGTGTCGTTGCATGAACTACAGAGGCAAATTTGAGCTACAACGACACTTGCTGACTAAAGGATTTGATCAGTCTTTCATAAAGCGGGAATGTGATGCCGCTGAAACTGTTGTTGTGGACGATGATGGGGATTTTGGTGAAGGTGAATAAGACGATGCTGCCAATGTCAACAATCTGGTTCATTCGGTGATTCATGGTACTATACGTGGAGAAATTACATATAGTAATAATGGTGAGCCAAATGATGCAGCACATCATTTCCTCAAATTGATGGAAGAAGCTCGGAAAGATTTGTACCCAGGTTGCAAGGAGGCTACAAAAGTATCTTTCATTGTGAGGATGTTTCAGATTAAGGTCACGACGGGTATTAGCAACTATGGCATAGAGCAAATGATTTTCTTGTTCAGTAGTATGCTTCCCCCAGGACATTGTATCCCAAATAGCTTGGCTAAAGTTCGAAAGGTAATTCGAGACCTTGGCTTGGACTACCAAAATATTGATGCTTGTGTGAATGACTGCGTGCTGTTTCGTGGAGAGTATGACAAGATGGACACCTCTCAGCAACTTTTATCTGGTGCTGCTAAAACTCGAGCAAGCAAAAGGAAACAGGTCAGAACTAGAATCATGCTTTCATAATGCCCTTAACATATTGCATTGCCAATTCATAAGCCTGTACCAGATTTAATACTCGTTTCACTTATAAACCATGCATATTTCTTTTGACCAACATAGTGAATTGATCCCATTGGCGGGGCGAACAAGACTCGAACCGGTGAATTGATCCCATTGGCGGGAGTGATGGATGAATTGATATTGCTTTTGTATCTTTGACGTGTGTTACTTAAACAAGACTCTAGCTAGTAGTTCGATGTTTTGTTAGTGCTGTGATCACTATTTGGATTGGTTCTAAGACTGAATGATGGATACATTTCTATGATAATATATATTTGTTGCACCAAATTCTATTGTGGAATAATTCTGCTGCATTAATGATTTCATATCATTTTGGTAGTTTGGTATGCTTTTAACTATTGCCACGACAATTAACCATATTGCCACAACCATAAACCGATGCTACATGTGGATGTTACAACGTTAACGAATCGTTGCAATAACCTGTACAGATATAGCAACGACACATATGTCGATACAAAACCCTTTAAGGATATAGCAACGGCTCCTACGTACTTCGATTCGATACCCTTTAGGCATATAGCGACAACACAAACTTCGTTGCAACATACTTTGCGCCTGTAGCGACGACTTACATTTTGTTGCAACACCCTTTAATGATATAGCAACGGTGACTACGTACTTCGATGCGATATCCTGTAGGCATATAGCGACAGCACAAACTTTGTTGCGACATATTTTGCGCCTGTGGCGACGACTTATATTTTGTTGCGACACCCTTTAAGGATATTGTAACGTCTTGCCTCCCCGAGGCCAGGCCCGCTTACGCCTGGCAGCTCTCTAGGACTTTAAGACTGCCCTCACAGACCAACACATGTCTTTTCTGCGCACTTTGTCCTCACTCATGCGCACCCGGGAAGAACTTCCCGATCGGTCACCCATTGCTCGAGGCCAAGCACGCTTAACCTCGGAGTTCTTTCGAGATGAGCTTCCGAAAAAGAAGTTGCAACTTGTTGATATGAGTATTCTATCAATCCTATTAAGCTCTGGGCCAGGATGTTACATACTCACCCCCTTAGAAGACCGACGTCCTCGTCGGTCAACCCCAGTCCAGGAACGTCCCCTCTTGCCTACGTCCGTGCGTCCAGTGCCAGCGCATGTGCCATGCTGTGTGACCACTCTAGGTCCACACCAGTCATGCGCACCATGCCTACGCAACTGCGCCCACACGCGCCTGTGAAACCGCGAGAGTCGGCTCTGATACCATTTGTAATGTCTCGCCTCCCCGAGGCCGGGCCCGCTTACGCCTGGCAGCTCTCTAGGACTTTAAGACTGACCTCACAGACCAACACATGTCTTTTCTGCGCACTTTGTCCTCACTCATGCGCACCCGGGAAGAACTTCTCGATCGGTCACCCATCGCTCCAGGCCAAGCACGCTTAACCTCGGAGTTCTTTCGAGATGAGCTTCCGGAAAAGAAGTTGCAACTTGTTGATATGAGTATTCTATCAATCCAATTAAGCTCTGGGCCAGGATGTTACAGATATAGCAATGGTGACTACATACTTCGATGCGATATCTTTTAGGCATATAGCGACAACACATACTTCGTTGCGACATACTTTGCGTCTGTAGCGACGACTTATATTTCGTTGCGACACCCTTTAAGCATATAGCAACGGCGACTACGTATTTCGATGCAATATCCTTTAGGCATATAGCGACAACACATACTTCGTTGCGATATTGTTTACGGCTATAGCGACGACTCATATTTCATTGCCATACCGTTTAAGGATATAGCAACGCCATATGTTGTTGTTATACGCATGAAGGATATAGCGACAACTAATATTCTTTGCCATACCCTTCAAGCATATCACAACACCGTGGTCGTTATTGCCACAATCATATATCGTGGCAAAATTCTGGCATTATGAAATTACTTGATACAAAATTCTGGCATTATGAAATTACTTGATAGCAACAACCATACGTGGTTGCAATAACCACTATAGCAACGACCCATGTTGTTGCAAATACCATTCTTGCAACACTAGTGCTTGTTGCGGATGCAACCCGTTGCCACACCATACGTCGTTGCAACACACCAAAGTAATGGCAATGACTCAAAAAGGTGATGCAATACCCTATTGCACCAATCACTCTTGCAACACCTCCCAACGTCCTGATTTAGTTGCAATTGCGCAATATTGCAACCAAAACACCCATATTGCAACACTTTTCAGCCGTGGCGCAAGGGTATTTTTCTTGTAGTCATGCAAGTGTCAACAACCTCCATCGGCGCCAGATTAACGGGAGGAACTATTTTTTTTTTTTTTTGAGGCAAAAACGGGAGGAACTATCCCAACACTGAATGTTGCAGCTGTGGTGCACACTCGAGCTACGCCAGATCTAGAGGTTGTGGTACCGGTTCTCGTGTTGAATATGTGCTCACTTATCGTGACCTCGTCCAGGACTGCACTGAGTCCTGCATGGGTAAAACCAGGCCAGCCACCATCAACAACAAGAAGCAGTACGCAGCCCAAAACCAATAAGGACCGCAAAGACATCGTATCCGGAGCCATCACGCGACACCCGGCCGCGTCGTCGAGGTCGGTGCCGTTCTCAGGGGAAGCAACCCGTATTGAACTCAAGATTCAAGTCAGTTTCCAATATGCGGCATATGCTGCTCACACAGAGTTTTGCGATGACAGTGCTGATGCCATATTTCCAAAGAGCAAGCAACCGTTAGTAGCAGTTTTCTCCAACAGACAATGCCACACATATTGCGTGAAACATTGCATGAGCTAGATATAGAAAAGTCATTGACATGCTATTTAGTTTTTTCGTTAGAAGGACCCGGTGATGAAGGCTGAAATGACACTTGTTATGCAATGGTTGCTGGCAAGATCGACGACAAGTCATGGGTGAGATGCACCAGGAATGCTAACTGAACTCGAGTCATGCGATGGTTCTATGGAAACCACTTAGGTTGGGAGGACTGCTGCACACGCAGCTGTGCAACAGTCTGTCGTGGGCATATGGCCGGGACATTGGCTTAGTCCCTCGCTCGAATCTGGGAGCGGGTGGGACAGCTGGCCAAGTCTACACTGCCATCGCCTATGATCAACCGGCCATGCTTCTTGCCTCCTCCCGCCCTCATGATCAGCTCGCCATCAAGAGGGTGGGCGCTGGGATCCCACTCCGGCCCATAGACCTGCCTGCCCGCCTCCGTGTACGCACTGATGCGGGAGTGGACGGTGGGGTTGCTGTATGCCGAGGGCGGGTCGTTGGGGTCGTAGGTGGTCTCGGAAGCCTTCCCCTTGTGGGCCATAGCCCACCCCACAAACTCAGGGCATTCAACGCCGTCATGTTGTTACAACCATACGACTGAGCGTTATAACGAAGAAATGAATCCCCATACCCATCGAGCCCTGTACTCCTCGTTGCTAAGGCTGCCCTGATGGTGTGATGGGCCCGGCATCAGTGCACAGTGGCGGAGCTATAGGGTGGACAGGGTGGGCCTGAGATTTTGGTCGCGGCCCACCCCCACCCCATTCCCACCCAGCCCGGCCTGTTGCAAAAAAAAAAAAAAAAATGAAGAACAGAGGAGGAGGAAGGGAGACGCGAGCGGACCATTGGAGCCTGGAGCGAGCGACGGAGCGAGCTAGGGTTGGGGTTGCTGCTGACCCGCGGCGACGGCGAGTCGGCGACCCGCGGCGACGGCGCGACCTCTCCGGCAGTCCGGCTCCCGTCGACCTCGAATCCTCCCCTGCGCGCCCCCCCCCCCCTCTTCTCCCCTGCCGGCCAGCGACCCGGCGACGGCAGCAGTCGGCGGTGGCCTGCGGGCTGGGGCTGCAGTGCGCGTCAGCTCCCCTGCGACCCGGCGACGGCGGCGTGGCGCCCAGGCCAGCGACGACGGCCCGGCGCTCAGTGACGGCTCTCTCCTCTGTTCGACTGCTCATTCGCCTGCGAGACAACAGACAAGGTTCTGCCCCTTCCCTACCCTCTTCAATTTCAAATCAATCCAATTTCAGTTGAATGAATAGCATAATGTACATTAGGATTTACTGACCCGATAAAAAGAAGAAGTAGTAGTCTCATATCTTGTTGTCATCATTTTAATCTTGTAGGCTTGTAACGGACCATATTGTTGATTTACTATGTTTGTAAGACATTTGATCTAAGTTATCGGACTTCTATTGTATGTTGGCCTTTAAGTTTGTTGAGCGGCGAAAATTTTTTTTTTTGTCGGCCCACCCTAAGTTTCTATCCTAGCTCCGCCACTGTCAGTGCACACCGCTATCGGCCAGCGTTGTGCATCTCCTCCCACTCTTGTGTGAACCACTTGTCGACAATGCGTTCCCAGCACGGGGAATCATTACGGCACCACCACGCAGGCACCTACACATGATCATGTGATAGAGATGTTAGAGAATCAAATTAAGCGATGTACTAAATTGAAGAATAAATCTAAATTTACTAGCAAATATTGCTCCTTTGTCAGCTTCATATCTCTAGCCACTTCTTTTGTGACGCATCGGTGCTCGTGAGTGGCACAGTAGTTGATGACGCACTGAACTTGCACCTCGTAGTGCATGTCCTTCACTAGCGTAGTGCATGTCCTCGTAGTTGATGTGCCTCGTAGTTGATGACACGTCGGTGCTCCTAAGGCGGTCGGGAGGGCGGCGGCGCGACCTGGCCACCGAGGTGGCGGGGACAGGCGAGGCGGCGGGGACAGGCGAGGCAGCGGTGACGGCGGTCGGCCGAGAGGAGGGTGACGGGGCAGGGGAGGCCGCGCCAGAGGAGGGCGGCGTGGGGCAGGCAGGCCGGCCCGCCGGAGCAGGGCGGAGCCGGGAAGGGCCGCACACCGCCTAGAGGGGAGGGAGATGGCAGGGACGGCCATGGCGGCGCGACGACGCGGAGAGCGGAGCGACGGCGGGGACGGGGACGGAGGCTGCCGGGGAGGGCGGCAGGGACGGATGCCGGTGGGGAGGGCGGCGAGGTGAGCGCGCTGGCAGGGAGGGTGATGGCGGCGGCTGTCAGTGAGTGAGTTGGAGCTCGAGTGAGTGAGAGGAGGGAGGAGGTCGGGAGGGCCGTTCGCGTGGCTAAGTCTCGATTGGTTCGCCGTGTTCCAAGATCCGGGGCACACGGGGAACGCCCGTCTCGCCGTGTGCCAAGATCTGAGGTACCAAGATCTGAGGCACATGGCGACCGCCCGTCTCGCCGTGTGCCAACAACTGTGGCACATGGCGAATGCCCGAATCACATATTTTCCGACACTATTGTTTCACCCATCCAATATTCAATTTTTTTAAAAAAACAATATGAGGCCTCAATCAAATTAATACTAATTTGGGAAACAAAATATCTATTATTTCATGTACTTTTTGGTGAAATTCAATTTAAAAAATTAAAATAGTATAAGTACATATTAATACATTAATATTATCAAATGAGTTCAAAAAATAACCAAATATTAAGGTGAAGCATTCTGTGTTGTATATTGTGTATATAAGGAAGTTTTGAAACCAAATTCTAATTGGAACGTCTTTTGCACCTGTGAAATTAACCTCGTCTTTTATATTCTATATGGAACTTCATCGGGAAACCTTCAGGTTGTAAACATCGTACATGACCGCCGTCAGCACACCTATGACCGATGAAACTAAAGGCTTATTACATCTTTATTTATTTAATTACTGATGTACCAACTTTTGACCCTCGAGCAATTGGTTACCAGCAGCTACCATGTACTACAACTTAATTAGTTGTGTATATAGTGAATAAATGAGCAGGTGTATTGTCTTCATTAAGAAGAAAGTTGTGTATATAGGTAATGGACTAGTAAGACGTCAAGGTTGGTGATTCACTGGCTTCTTTAGCTTCTAGACCATAAGTGTCAATCTTCTCTATCTAGTCCATATCCATATAGCGCAAGAAATTGCAGAAGCTACATAGTCAAAACCCACTGACTTCCGTTTTAGTTTAATTGATATTACAAGCAGCAGATGATGAGGATGAAATGACATGCATCGACCTCCAATCGTTGCATGGCTAGATCGGTAGGTAGCTAAGAGTGAGATGCACCGGGAATGCGAAATAAACTTGAATTGTTACAACCACAGCGACTGGCCTTCAAACAGGAGCGGGTTCAATGCCAGCTGCGTCTGCTTTAGAGATTGGTGGTGCTGGTACCATGGCGGAGTCCACCGATTTGTGCCACTCTTGCGGAGCCAGTTGGCCGTCGCCCGCAAGCTGTGTATGGACGCCTTCGTGCAGACGTAGCACTCCACGGCGGCTTCCTAGGACCTGGATCGACGGTGCGGGAGGGCTGCCGCGGTGGCGGTGGAACGTCTGCGCCGCCTCCAGCGTCTCAACAACGTGTTCCTCAGCTACGGGATCTCAAGCGCCTTGTCTGTCGGAGACCACTGCGCTGCGGCGGCGGCTGCAAGGCGTCTTCGGAAAGCTATCATGCATGACGTAATTGCTACTACCACATATAGCAACAGCCGCGCTCGTTATCCAGTCATACTTTGAATGTGAATTTTGCATGTTCATTACATTGTCGATGCCTGTTGCAACCCAATTGGAAAGTACATTTTGGTAACATTTTTTCATATCATGTCTCTCTGATTAACCGCGCTTTCTTCTTGCCATTTGGGCAAGTGCTTTCTTTTTATTGAAATCTAGAATGTTGCATCCAGTCTCACTGCATTGCATCTGCAGTCCATTAGCTCAAGCAGTATAATCAAACCGAACAACACTTCCTCTCGAGCAAGCATTTGAATCACAACATGCTTTGTTAGCTCCATTGGATGCCGTGGAGCTCGATCCAGAGCAGTGAGAGTTTCATAGAATGTTCGTTATTGTAAAGAAAGTCTGTAACATGTAAAGGCATATGTCTCCATTAACCAAAATTTTATGTTTTCTTTCCTCCAAATCTTGTTCTCTTTAAACAAAAGGAGGTTATCTTCTGTACAAACCAATTCACTCCATCGTATCCCATACAGGCCAATTAATTATTACTTGTGTACTGTTGTCCTGATGAGTGATGAAGTGCGAGTACAAATGAAGAAAGAGATGTTTGTAGATGTGTTGCGGCATTTAGGTATAACAGAAGTCAGTGCTTAGTACATCTCCTTTTAATGAATCGTGTACCTTCATTTGGCCCTCAAGCTATTTGTCACTAGGAGCCATGTACCACAACTTAGATAGTTGTACAAATTAGTAAGGCAAGAAGGTTGGAATGGCCGGTTACATACGGCTTCTAGACCGTTGGTAACAGTTTTCTCCAACATACGTCTCACATATTGCGTGAAAAAATTCCATGGGCTAGATATTGACAAATCATTGACATGCTATTTAGTTTTGTTGTTAGAAGAACCAGGAGATGAAGGCTGAAATGACACTTGTCATGCAATGGTTGCTGGCAATATCGATGACTAGTCAAGAGTGAGATGCACAAGGAATGCTAACTGAACTCGAGTCAGACAATGGTTCTATATATGGCAACCACGTACTTGGATTGGGAGGCAGCATGGTGCTAATGCCTAGCGATCTCGCGGCCTGTGCAAGCTGTAGGTTGGGCACGCCCCAGCTACACTAGATGGGACGGCAGGTTCAATGGAGAGGCTCCTTGTTTTTGTGTTGGGTGCTCATTTCTCTGGATGAGGGAAGCCAGGATTGGAGCCTAGGTGGGGCAGCCAAGTTAGCAATATTATGCAACTTGTCAGGTACAGAAGCGAACCAAAATCATTGTGAAAGTTATAGAGTTCTGTGTGGTAATATTTTGGAATTTGAAAGTATGTCTCAGCGTAGCATTCCGATGTTCAGCTTTCCTTTTCGTAATATTTTGGAGTTTAAAAGTATGTCTTAACAACGCAGCGTGCCAGGTGGCCGCCAAGGAGCTCCGTCGATGGTGCTGGGAGAGTTTGAAATCGCTTGTTAATTTAATTCGATAGTGTTTCATCCGTGGATAATGCTCTTTTTCAAGACTTATAAAGCAAGTTAATAATTGTAACATATAAAAGCGTACTCCTATGTCTGTCTATTGGTGCTAACAAAGAGAGATGGAGAGAGAGAGATGTCTGCAGAAGTGTTGTGGCACCTATGACCGGTGAAACTAAAGGCTGATTACATCTTCATTTATTTAATGACTGATATACCAACTTTTGGCCCTCGAGCTATTGGTTACCAGCAGCTACCATGCACTACAACTTAGTTGTGTATATAGTGAATAAATGAGCTGGTGCACTGTCTTCATTAAGAAGAAAGTTGTGTATATAGGTAGTGGACAGTAAGACGTCAAGGTTGGTGATTCACTGGCTTATTTAGCTTATAGACCATAAGTGTGAATCTTCTCTATTTAGTCCATATCCATATAGCGCAAGAAATTGCACAAGCTACATAGTCAAAAGGGACTAACTTCCCTTTTAGTTTAATAATTTAATTGATGTTACAAGCAGCAGATGATGAGGATGAAATGACATGCATCGACCTCTAATCGTTGCATGGCTAGATCGGTAGGTAGCTAAGAGTGAGATGCACCAGGAATGCAAAATAAACTTGAATTGTTACAACCACAGCGACTTGCCTTCAAACAGAAGCGGGTTCAATGCCACCTGCTTCTGCTTTGGAGACAGGTTGGGCAGCTGTTTGTGCCGCGTCGAGGACGACTTGAACGAGGCTGGGGACCCCGACCGCTGGCCGCACGCTGAGTGTGCCTACTGGTGGTGCTCGTACTGAGAGTGCCTCTCGCCAGGCAGCACATGTCTACGAGCTCTGGACAGATGCCTACGCGCGGACGGACGCAGCGCACCAGGGCAGCCGCCTAGGGGCTTGTTCGGCAGCATGAAAATGATTCCCGTGTAGGATTCACACCACCCATGGATTGAGTGATTCCATGCTTTTCACTTAATCCTACACTTTATGGGTTTGATTCCCACATCTTCTAATTTCATGACTCAAAGTATTGTTCGGTTGATTGGGATCAAAATCATTACAAAAGCTAAGCCCCCAATGTTCTCAAGGTGATCAAGCCTTGCACCTGGGAGTGGGAGTCGTTCCATGGGGTCGGACACAAGGAACGATTCCTAGCGTTTTGTTGGGCGTAATGGCTGGATTGGACTAGGTGACAATCCAACCCAGAAATAACCGAACAACATTTCCAGCTTATTCTAGGATTCTCTCCAAACCATGAAAACCCACTGGATTTTGGATCAAATCCTAGCCATTCCATGCCAAACGAACAAGGCCTAGCTAGGACCTGGACCGGGTCCAGCGGTTCCGGGGCCTGCCGCGGCAGCAGCAGCGGAGAACTCGACGCCGCTCCTGGTCGAACGCCCGCGCCTGCAGGCTGCAACGCCTTATCGGTGCAGTCCTCGTCCCGGTACGGGAGCTCAAGCGCCTCGTCCGTTGGAGCAAAGCAAGGATTCACTACAAGAATCCTGTTAATCAATGACGTTCATATTTTGTCACAAAACACAGAAAAATCGTCACAAAATGCTATCTGTGACGAAAAATGAATCGTCATGTATCTCACGTCATAGATTAACCGCATGATGTTTCAATATTTTCGTCATGGATTTACACCCATCCGTGACGTTCTTTGTGCGTCACCAAGCAGCTAAAGCCCAGGCAGGCCCAAACCTTAGTGACGAATCCAATTGTACAGAGTTGGATCGTCAGTTTGTCACAATGGAATCATACTCTGTACATATCATGGATGCCTCATATCTCAACACATAGACTGATAGATTTCACATAATTGCATTCTTAACAACACTGATATCACGGTAAGAATTTCACTATAACAAAAAGTGGCTGTACAGACGGGCCAAAAACCCTTGTAGCGGCGGTTTGGCCGACCCGTCGCTGAGCTTCCGTAGCTACAGCTCGGGGGTCTATGGCGGCGGTCGTCCAAAACCACCCGTACAGATTAATCTTTAGCGACGGCCGACTTCTTTACCCGCCGCTACAAGCGAAATAAACAAACAAAAAAAAAGAACGGGACCCACTGAGGGTCCCAACGACTCGCCGCCGAAAGGTCCTTTCATGCACCATCACCGCACGTCCACCGGCGGAGCTCCGCCCTGCAGATCTGGCCGTCGCATGGCCAGATAAGTCGCGAGGTGCTGTCGTCGTCGCCCTGCCCAGCAGGATCCATGGTCATCGTCGAGAGGGGTCCGAGGTCGTCATTGCCTCGCGCAGATGGATGCTCACCGCCTTGGCCTGGAACATTGCCGAGGAAGACCGCAACCGCGCCGGAGGACGACGCCGTCGAAGACTGCCGCTGCACCGGAGGACGTCGCCATCTTGGAGCCGCCACCTCCGATGCTGCCCGGAGTGGAGGGAGGGGGCTCAGATCCGTTTGAAGGGGATGGCGCCTCGCCGGATCCGGGTGCGGCGTTGCCGGGGCCGAAGACATCGTCGTCTTGGATCCGCCGCCGCGCCCCGAGGGTGTCGCCGTCTTGGAGACGCCGCCGCGCCCGAGGACGACGTTGTCGGAGACCGCCGCCGCGCGTAACCGTCATGGAGACGCTGCTGCCTTTGCCGCCCGGAGTGGAGGGGCCTCAGATCCGCTTAAAGGGGAGGCCGCCTCCCCGGATCCGGGTGCGGCGTCGCCGGGGCTGGCCTCGCCGGTGGGCCGTGGCTTGGGGAAGAGGAGTGGCCGAGGAGTAGGTGGCTGTGAGTTTGTTGGAGAGAGGAGGCACGGAGCAAGGAGATGAGAAGGGCGGCTGGGAGGAGGAGTGCGGTTAGGGTTTTGAATTTTTATGTGTCGTTGAGTAATGGGCTGGGCCGTGCAGGTTGTAGCGACGGGCGTCATTGCGGGCCGCTGCTACAGCCTTGCCATCTCTATAGCGGCGGTGGGAATTGTCGGACGCCTCTACAGAAAGCTTATAGCGGCGGTTAACATATTGGACCGTCTTTACAGAGGTCCAGTAGCGGCGGTTTATTTTTCTGGTGCTCCCGACGGGTCTGTAGCGGCGGCTTATTTTCCATTCCGTCGCTAATGCGTTTTGCCTATCGTCGCTACAGGCCATTTTTGTGATAGTGTTTTTATCTTGGAAAAATAGTACAAAATCTGTACAACAACAACACTATGACTGATAATCACACGCGGCAACTGTAATATCTTTTTCAACTACATCAGAGGGGGCGAAGGAGATGTTAAACTACATCAGAAGGGGCGAAGGAGATGTATCAGTCAAGGAGATGTTGCGGTCGAAGGGTGGCTCCGGCATCTGTCGGACTGTCAGTACCAATTTGTTGGAACTTGCAAGAGTTCATTGCCCCCAATCTGAAAATCAATTTGCTTCAGTGAATATTACAACGTTCTAAAAGATTGACTGCACATTGTAACAGAAATTACTAGTATTTCAGGTGCTAGGAAAGAGTACCTGAAGCACGCGTGGTCCGGGAGAAGTCAGGAAAAAGGCAGTAGGGGAGCACGGAGTGGATTAGCACCTTGCGCCTTGCGCGGTGTGACGCCTGGAGGTACGCGAGGCCAGGATCTGCGATGGGGAACAGTTGGAGCAGATCGGCCGCCGTGCGTCTTGGGTGCCAGATCTGAGCGCCACTCCGTGGCACTAATCCACGCACGGCTGCGCGTCTTCGGTGCTGGATCGATGAGCTCCACCACCACGCGTCGCTTGTGCCGATCCTTGCTGCCGCCCGCTCACAATGCTACGCCGCAGCTTGCTCGCCCGACCGGCACGGCTGCGCCGCTGCCGGACGCCCCTGCGCCCGGGGTCGCCATGGGATGCGCCGCTGCAGGATGCCTCTGCGCCAAGGGCCCCTATGCCGAGCACCGCTGCAAGACCGGCACGGGAGGAGCCGCTGGTCGTCTCCGCTGGCTGTGCGGCGAGTGCGGAGGTGTGGTGGCGGCTAAGGAGAAAGAGAAGAGATAAGCCTCGGGTGTTAGGGTTCCTCACGTTTATAAGGATACCACTAGGCTTTGGGCCAAAAATGGCTGGCCCATTCGTTTTTTATGGCAGTGATAGGTCCATGATGAAATTGTAAGAATCGTCACAGATTTCATGACGGTGAGACGAATTTCGTCACAGAATGGGAGCGTTTGTGACGTTCCCTTAAAACGTCATCCCAAATTCGTCATGAATTAACAGATTTGTTGTAGTGATTGGATTGGAGCCTAGGTGGGGCTCAAGCTAGCTATATTGTGGAACTTCAGTTGTAGACGCCGGACACGAGCCAAAATCTTTGTGAAATTAAGAGTTCTGCATAGTAACATTTTGGAGTTTAAAAGTATGTCTATCCATAGCATTCCATGTTCAGTTTTCCTTTTGGTATGGCACAGCTTTTTTAGATCGGCATAAGGACATCTATTGCTGCCAGGTTCTGTTGGCTCACTCGCCCGCCTGTCGATGTTGATCCGGTGCTATTGGTTACCAGCAGCTACCATGTGGCATGTATTACAACTTAGTTGTGTATATACCGAACACATGAGCAGGTTAGCTGTTGTTCATTAATTAACAAGAAAGTTGTGTATATAGATAGGTAGTGGACTAGTAAGACGTCAAGGTTGGTGATTCACTGGCTTCTTTAGCTGCTAGACCAGAAGTGGCAATCTTGTCTATTTAGTCCATATCCATATATATAGGCCAAGAGTTGCTGATGGACGCCTACGCGAGGATGCAGCTCTCCAGGGCGGCTGCCTAGGCACTGCATCTCAGGCGAGGTGTCGAGTGGTCCTCACCGATCGACGTCCTCCTCGAGGCGCGCTGCAGGAGCTCAGGCGCCTCTTCCACGGCCTGATCGTCGACGGCATCACCAGACACCCGGTCCGCCGCCAAAGCAGGGGAGGGAGGGGAGAGGATGGACAGCGCCACCGCCACAGCCGCGGGTGGTGTGTTAGCACCTCCACTATTCCGAGTCCGGTACCAGCTGATCAAGATGGGCCTCGTCGAGGACAGCGGCCCAACAAGCCTAACCCAAGATACAACGGCCCGGACTGGTCCAAGTGAGCGCGAACCGGAACGTAGCTATATAGCGAGAGAGCGCGAGGGGGAGAGTATCAATTATTGTAATCCAAATATTGTACTCTGATAACAATTCCTCCCTCTCCGGGAGCAACTTCTTCCCCAATCCACCTATCCCTCTCTCTGTTCTTCTGATTCTAGTACTCTGTTGCTATCATTTGGTATCAAAAGTCTCCGATCCTCGGATCTGGCTCCCGTCCTCCACTACACCCGCAAGGCGAAGATGGCCGGCGCAATCGACCCCAACATCCAGCTCGCGATTGAGGCGCAGACCAAGGCGTTCCTCGCGGCGTTGGATGACAAGTGGGAGCCGCGGATCTCTGCGCTCGAGTCGTCCTTCCTCACCGCGTCCACCGGCAAGGAGGAGCTCAAGTTGCTGGTCGACTCCACCGTCTTCGAGCACATGGCGGCAATCGAGTCCCAAGCCGCCGAGAGCTTGGATTTGTTCGAGGCTGCTTCCACTACTCGTGTTGCTGTGCTCGAGTCCGCCGTGTCGGCATTTGAGTCCTGGCGTCTGTAATATCCTAAGTTTTTCTATCACAAAATAAATAGTTAATATAAAAGACTTCTGGAGTTGACCAAAATTTGACTTTTTGAACCATTGCTTGGATGGACGATCAGAGACCATGGATGCGTAGAGCTCGTCAAACCGAGTCCGTTTGACTACTCATATCTGAGATTTTGACTTCGAATGAATTTATGATGGTCGAAACAATCTGGACCTTTGGATGCACTAGGTTTTCTATTGTAATAGGACCCGAGCTCCTTTCTTCCGTTTCTTTTCAACCAGCGCCGCCTCTTCTCATGGTCGACACCGCTGCCGCCTATTTCTTCTCCATCTAGACGCACCTCCTCTTGCCCTAGTCTAGCTACACGGTCGTGCGGCTGCTCTTCCATCTGCCACCCGCCACAATTGCTTCTGCCGCTCCTGTTCCTCGAGGCTACCGTGTTGTAGCTGCTGCTTTCTTGTGGTGCTGGGTGTGCAGTCCAGCAAGGGGAGAGGAAGGTGAAGGAGAAGAGTGAGCCTGCAGGTATGAAGTACACGTGCTCTCATCTATGGATTTGTTCCTGCTGGGTGCCTGCTGCATGCTCAATTAGCTGCCGTGCTCTACAGGCAGGAAGGAAGAAGGGGGGAAAGGAGGAATTCGTGGATTGGGCCTTCCTTGTTCAAATTCTTGTTATACCCTGCAGTGGTAATCCTCAGTTAGTCCCATGGATGAATTTTGAAGGTCGGATTTGATGTCAGGGGATCGAGATCAGCGTATCAATTTCTGTTCAGTGAGACTATTTCGAAATCTGGTATTAACTGGTTCCTATTTTGATGATCAACTAATAACGAAAGTTGTAGATAATGTTTTTATCTTTCGAATGGCTGTGGTTTCACTTGATTCCGATAAGTGGTTAGGGAGAAAATGTATTTTTAGTACCACCGTCTCAGGATTTCCTGTAATGCGTAGTTTCATATTTCTTTATATTCGGCACAGTTAGAGGATTATTTAGCGAATCTTGCTATTATGAAAGTTGTAGAAAATTCTCTGTAGATGTCCATAATGTATTCATTTGCAGCATTTGGTTTAGAAACTTGAAAGTTATGAGTAGAACAGTTAGCAGTTCAGAACTAGCTTATTTTGCTTGGATAAGGGAATTTCAGTTATGAATTAGCTTATTTTGCTTGGATAAGGGAATCGACTCCATATTCTGATAACTAAGTTGTTTGTGCGTCAAAATAGCTCCTAAGAGTAGCTTTAACTCAACAGGTCTTGAAAGCTCCATGTTAAGGACGTGCCGTCAAAGTTTCGCCGAGGTTAAGGCAAGTGCAATGACGAACTTGTGTATTGTGGATATGACTGCTGGTTCCTTGTTGCTTTTTCGTATTGTGCTTGTCTGATATCTTGATTTCATATGATCATTCTTCAAGATTCGTTATGCTTTCATGTTCATGTCAAGTATTTAAGTTGTGAGTGTTCCCTTTCATATTATTCAAGTGCCGGGTGTTTGTATAAACACTGGTTGTGCAATTTGGTTCTTATATTCAAGTTCCTGTGAGTAAGTGCTGGCCCCATTTGCTCGGCTTTACCGGTAAATGCTAAGGATGTATTCAAGTGTTGTCCGTTCCAGACGGAAACTACTGTTTCATTGTTGTTTCCAGGATGAGGTTTCTTTGATTCTGGTTTCCCATTGTTCTTCAAATCAGTATTTGTTTTTCCAGTTTTGAATTGTACTTGCTGAGTGTTTTTACTCACTCTTGTGTTTATTTGGTTTTTAGGTACTCGGTGATCAGAGCATGCATCGGAGGGGAAGGGAAATAGAACATTCTTTTGAGCACACACACATATACATTCGAATTTAATTAGTTTACTTGTCTTTTGAGTAATTAGTGAGTAGTTGAGATGATCATATGGCTGAGGTGAATGGTTCATGGTTATTCTTGGAGTTGCTGGTTGTTTATTGCTTATTCATGCATATTTGTCTATCTGTGATATTTGTGTTCCCGGATGATAGGATTTACGGGGAGACTCTACCGAAATTTCGAATAATTTCTATACTTAGAAGGTTTTAATTATTTTATAGTAGCCTCCAGATTAGTTAAATATCTGGGGTGTTACAGCGTCCCCGCATCGAGCACTCCATCGGCGATGTCAAGCTCTCGATCGACTCCGTCCGCGTCGAGATGACCAAGCTCAACTCCGCATGGGCTCGTAAGATGCGTGAGACTGGACCGTCCAAGCCAAGCGTCCTAGGTGAACCGGCACCGGCTTCCATGCACCCCCTCGCCGGAGCTACTTCCGATGGCCCCGATGGGCATCGCGTCGACACAAAATTTCGGGATCATGCGTTTGGTTCTCACCACCAAACCCATGACCCGGGCAACAGTACGAGCTTGTTCCATCCTGCCAGATCTCGTAGTGTTGATTCGTTTCCCATGTTTCATGACGAGCCTCACAATACTCACCATTCCCATGAGCACCGCACCAATTCCACTGGCAAACTACCTAAGCTCAATTTCCCTCACTTCGATGGCGAAAATCCTAAGCTATGGCAGTCGCGCAGTGAGAATTATTTTGAGATGTATGGCGTTGCTGAGTCAGTCTGGGTCCGAGTTGCTTCAATGCATTTTGCTGGTACCGCTGCTAGATGGCTGCAATCAGTAGAACGCAAAATTTCTTCTGCTAGCTGGCCTAGTTTTTGTAAAATGGTGCATGAGCGTTTCGGCCGTGATGAGCACGAAACACTCATCAGGCAGCTGTTCCACATTAGGCAAACGGGTTCAGTCACTGAGTAGGTGGATCAGTTTTCCACCCTCATCGATCAGCTTCATGCTTACGAATCTGCACCTGACCCTTTGTACTATACTACTAGATTTATTGATGGTCTTAGATCAGACATTAAATCTGCTGTAATTGTTCAAAGACCCAAGGATTTGGATGCTGCTTGTGTGCTCGCCTTATTGCAGGAAGAGGTGGGAGATGCTGTACATCGGAAGGATCACAAGAAAACTGAATTTCCCAATACTTATAAGTACCAGCATGTTCCTACAACCAAGACATCTTCTGGTCCTCAACCGCTACTTCCACCACCTCCCCCTCGTCAAGATCGCATTGCAGCGACTGCTACTCCAGAAGACCGACGAGGTACTGAAGCCGCTCGAGCCCAAGACAAGCTTGCTGCCTTGCGAGCATATCGCATGGCCAAGGGTCTCTGCAAGATTTGCGCAGAAAAATGGGTTTGCGGACACAAGTGTGCTACTGTTGTGCAGTTACATGCAGTACAAGAGCTGTGGGACTTCTTCGAAGATTCTACCTCTGTTGTTGATTCAGCAAACAATT
The DNA here is from genome assembly GCA_007726485.1 of Eragrostis curvula. Classification (NCBI taxonomy): domain Eukaryota; kingdom Viridiplantae; phylum Streptophyta; class Magnoliopsida; order Poales; family Poaceae; genus Eragrostis; species Eragrostis curvula. The sequence goes on along the minus strand of CM017445.1, from coordinate 6,803,678 downwards.
CGGAAGAGCAGCTCTTCTTAGCTCTCTCCAATGCCGCTTATACCAGCACTGATGCTCCTAAAACATTGAAGCTCTGGGGTAAGATTCAGAATCAGGACATCCTCATCCTTATTGATTCCGGCAGTTCTAATTCCTTCTTGAGCTCTAGACTGCTGCAAGGTATTACTGGCCTGCAAAAAATGGAAAAGCCTGTCAAAGTAACTGTGGCTAATGGGGAACTCTTGCCTTGCACTGTGTGTTTGCCATCTGCGCTTTGGTCAGTTGGAGATATTATGTTTCAATCTCACCTCAAGGTCCTTCCCTTGCACTGTTTTGATCTTATTATTGGGATGGATTGGATGGAGGCACATAGCCCCATGAATGTTCACTGGGGTGAAAAGTGGATGTCAATTCCCCATGCTGGATCTACTGTTCTACTACAAGGGATTACTGCTGAACTGCCAACTCATACTGTACTTCAGTTATGCAGCATTGTGTCTGAAGCCTGTTCTACTCCAGAATTTCAGGATCTCCCTTCTGAAATCAGAGACCTGTTAACTGAGTTCACCTCTGTGTTTGACAAACCTACTGAACTTCCTCCCAGCTGAGATTGTGACCATGAAATTCCTTTAATTCCTGGAGCTCAACCTGTCAACATCAGATCATACAGGTACCCTCCTGCACTGAAGTCAGAGATTGAGGCTCAGGTCAAAGAGATGTTGGACAAAGGAATCATTCAAATCAGTACTAGCCCATTCTCCTCACCTGTATTGCTAGTTAAAAAGAAGGACAAGACTTGGCGTTTCTGTGTTGAGTTTAGACACTTAAATGCTTTAACTGTCAAGAGAAGATTTCATATTCCTATCATGGAGGAAATTTTCAATGAGCTCTCTAAGGCTTCTTGGTTCACCGGCCTGGACTTGACTGCTGGGTTCCACCAAATCAGACTAAAGCTTGGAGAGGAGTACAAGACAGCCTTTTCTACTCATGAAGGCCATTTTGAGTTCAAGGTGTTAGCATTTGGCCTCTCTGGTGCCCCTGCCACATTCCAAGGAGCAATGAATAAGACTCTCAAACCTCTACTCAGGAAATGTGTCATAGTGTTCTTTGATGACATCCTTGTCTATAGTTCATCTTATGAAGCAAACATTGAGGATCTCAAAGAAGTGCTAGCTCTGCTACATAAGGATGGCTGGAAAGTTAAGTTTTCTAAATGTTCATTTGCTCAGATGCAACTATCTTACTTGGGTCATGTTCTTGTTACTTGGGTCATGTTCTGTCTGCTGATGGGGTAGCTACATATCCATCCAAAATTGAATCCACAGTTAATTGGCCTGCTCCTACCAATGTGAAGGAACTGAGAAGTTTTCTTGGTCTTGCTGGATATTACAGAAGGTTTGTGAGAAATTATGCTGTCATTTCCAGACCTCTCACTTCTCTGCTCAAGAAAAACACCCTATTTATATGGACATCAAAACATGATATTGCTTTCAATACATTGAAGTCAGCCTTGACCTCTGCCCCTGTGCTAGCACTGCCAGATTTTGATAAGCCATTCTGTGTTGAAACTGATGCTGGTGTAGGAGCAACTCTGATGCAGGACAATCATCCCATTGCATTCATCAGTAAGCCTCTCGGTGTTAAAACCTTGGTTTATCTACATATGAGAAGGAACATTTGGCTATATTACTAGCTATTGAGCAATGGAGGCCCTATTTGCAGTATGGTGAGTTCATCATTAGGACTGATCACAAGAGCCTATCTCACCTCTCTGAGCAACGATTGAACACTCACTGGCAGCAAAAAGTATTCACCAAACTCCTGGGCCTAGACTATAAGATAGTTTACAAGAAAGGAGTGGAGAATCAGGTGGCTGATGCCCTTTCTAGACGGCCCCATGAAGAGGAAGGTGTCTTTGCAATGTCTGCAGTTGCTCCTCAATGGCTTGATGAGGTTATAGCAAGTTATACTACTGATGCTAAAACATCAGCCATGGTTGCAGCCCTAGCAGTTGATCCCTCTGCAGTTCCCAATTTCAAATTGGTTAATGGTCTCATTTGCTATAAGGACAGAGTTTGGTTGGGAGCTGATTCTGTTTTGCAAAACAAGGTTATTTCAGCTCTCCATACTAGTGCTATTGGAGGTCACTCAGGTATCCCAGTAACTACTAGAAGAATTAAGCAATTGTTTGCTTGGCAGAATTTCAAGTCATCTATTGCTGCATTTGTCAACACCTGTCAAGTTTGCCAGCAAGCTAAGCCTGATAGAGCCAAGTATCCTGGTCTCTTACAACCCTTGGAAACCCCTTCTTCTGCCTGGCAAATTTTGTCCATGGACTTTGTGGAAGGATTACCACTATCTGGGTCTGCAAATTGCATTATGGTAATTGTGGATACTTTTTCCAAATACAGTCACTTCTTGCCACTCAAGCATCCTTTTTCAGCTGAATATGTGGCCAGAATCTTCATGGACAACGTTTATAAACTTCATGGCCTTCCAAAAGCAATTATCTCTGACCGTGATAGAATTTTCACAAGTCGGTTTTGGAAAGAGCTTTTCAACCTAGCAAAAGTGGAACTAAGGATGAGCTCTTCTTATCATCCATAGACGAATGGGCAAACTGAACGGGTGAATCAGTGCATGGAAACGTTCCTTCGTTGTTTTGTTCATGACTGCCCTTCCAAGTGGAGCAAGTGGTTAGCACAAGCTGAATTCTGGTACAATACTAGCCTCCACTCTTCCTTGGGTCGCTCTCCATTTGAGGTCCTGTATGGCTATACTCCATCTCATCTGGGTGTTGACCCAACAGCCACTTGTACCATGCCTCACGTAGAAGCTTGGTTGAAAGAACGTCAGCTGATGAATGACTTGATTAAGCAACACCTTCTGCGTGCCCATCAACGTATGAAGAAGCAAGCAGACAAACGCAGATCTGAGCGAGTTTTCGCTGTGGGAGACAAGGTTTTCTTAAAGCTGCAACCTTATGTCCAGTCGTCTCTGGCTCGTCGCTCTAATAAAAAGCTGTCCTTCAAGTTCTTCGGGCCTTTCACAGTACTCGCCCGAGTTGGTCAAGTTGCCTATAAATTGGACCTACCCCAAGGAAGTTCAGTTCACCCAGTGTTTCATGTTTCACAACTGAAACCTGCTATCCTTGCTCCGACTGAGGTATCTTCCGAGCTTCCTGACACTGTTACCGCTGCTCAAATCCCTATCAAGGTTCTGCAACGCCGTATCCATGCTCGTGGTTCTCACTCTGTCGTTCAAGTGCTCGTCAAGTGGTCCCACATGCCAGAAGATCTTGCTACTTGGGAAGACATGGACGCTCTGAAGCAGCAGTTTCCTAGAGCACCTGCTTGGGGGCAAGCAGGCTCTAAAGGAGGAGGAGATGTTAGCACCTCCACTATTCCGAGTCCGGTACCAGCTGATCAAGATGGGCCTCGTCGAGGACAGCGGCCCAACAACCGTAACCCAAGATACAACGGCCCGGACTGGTCCAAGTGAGCGCGGACCGGAACGTAGCTATATAGCGAGAGAGCGCGAGAGGGAGAGTATCAATTATTGTAATCCAAATATTGTACTCTGATAACAATTCCTCCCTCTCCGGGAGCAACTTCTTCCCCAATCCACCTATCCCTCTCTCTGTTCTTCCGATTCTAGTACTCTGTTGCTAACATGGTGGCAAGCATCTTCGTTAGTCAACTGATGCACGTAGGACGTAGCTCATTCGGCGCGGTGCAATGCAGGGACGACGTACGTAGCTGGTGGCTAGCCTAGCAAGAAGCAGCGCTTGGTTTGTTTCGCATGCACCCACTGGTGTTTAGAATTAAAAAATATCCACGAGACAAGATGAGTTCTGTCACTAATAAATGTATTATGCTGTTCCAAAAGCACGTGAAGATAAGTTTGGAGTTTCCCTCAGAGAGAGAGAGAGAGAGAGAGAGAGAGAGAGAGAGAGAGAGAGAGAGAGAGAGAGTTTTGTAGTAGCAGAATCGATGAAGTTAAAAAAACTCTGTTTAGTGTATCAAAGGAGCACATTGTTGTTCTTCTTTGATGACCACAGCGGAATGCTCGATCGCCGGGTAAAACGAACTTTATCAGAATGCTGGTGCTTCCAGATCTGGAAGATCGATCCCAGTCCCAGAGGAGGCAAATGATCAGACAACTGATCGTGTAGAGAATTGGATGGAGGCGAAACACCGCACACACCGATAGGTGGGGGTGGCTGGTTTATATATCAGGGCAATGTGCCGTGTTAGGAAGTTTACAGGAGGGCCTCAATCAGAGGAGCTATTCTAGGAACTATAGCTGTATACAATAATGTACAATAACTCTAATACCCACCCGCAGTCGCAGCGGGAGGAGTACGAACGCAAAGACTGGACCTAAAGTCAGTGAACAACTGCACGGGAAGTCCTTTGGTCATAATGTCAGCGAACTGATGTGATGAAGGCACATGGAGAACTCGAACGAGGCCGAGGGACACCTTTTCACGGACGAAGTGGATGTCGATCTCGATGTGCTTGGTGCGGCGATGTTGTACCGGATTGGATGACATGTAGACGGCACTAACATTGTCGCAGTAGACCACCGTGGCGGAGGAGATGTGGACGTGGAGCTCCTGGAGCAGCTGGCGCAGCCAGCAGCACTCCACAATGGCGTGGGCGACGGCGCGGTATTCGGTTTCGGCGCTGGACCGAGACACTGTTGTCTGGCGTTTTGAAGACCAAGACACAAGATTGTCGCTGAGGTAGACGCAGTAGCCTGACGTAGAAAGGCGGGAGTCGGGGCAGTCCGCCCAATCGGCGTCGGAGTAGGCGGTGACTCAGGTTGCCGGAGAGGTGCCAATGTGCAGTCCGGCGTCGATGGTGCCTTTCACATAGCGCAAGATGCGCTTAATGAGGGCGAGGTGGGGCTCCCGTGGGTCGTGCATGAACAAACAGACCTGCTGAACGGCGTAGGCGAGGTCGGGCCGTGTCAGCGTGAGGTACTGTAGTGCACCCGCGAGACTCCTGTACTCCGAAGGATCGGCCACCGAGGGACCCTCGACGGCGGATAGCTTGGCGTGAGTGTCAACCGGCGTTGTGGTAGGGTGACACTCAGCCATGCCTGCACGCCGGAGTAAGTCCACGGCGTACTGTCGCTGCGAGAGGACGAGGCCATCGGAGGAGCGCGTGACGGAGATGCCGAGGAAGAAGTGCAGCGCCCCAAGGTCTGTCATGGCGAACTCGGTGCGGAGGGAGTCGGTGAGGTGGCGCAGCAAGGTCGGCGTCGAGGCGGTGAGCACGATGTCGTCGACGTACAACAGCAGGTAGGCGACAGAGTCTCCATCTTTGTAAACAAAGAGAGACGTGTTGGAGGCGGAGGGAGCGAAGCCGAGGCGACGAATGTACGTCGCGAACCGCTGGTACCAAGCACGGGGCGCCTGCTTCAGCCCGTAGAGGGACTTTCGAAGGAGGCAGACATGATCCGGCGCTGAGGGATCGACGAAGCCTGCAGGCTGTTGGCAATACACAGTTTCATCAAGTGTACCATGGAGGAAGGCATTCTTGACGTCGAGTTGGTGAATGGGCAGTCGCGGGAGGCGGCGATGCTGAGGACAGTCCGGATGGTGGCCGGTTTAACCACCGGACTGAACGTCTCGTCGTAGTCGATGCCGTGCTGCTGGGAGTAGCCGCGAACGACCCAGCGCGCCTTGTGCTGAGCGAGGGAGCCGTCGGCGTGGTGCTTGTGTTTGAACACCCATTTGCCGGTGACGACGTTGGCGCCGGGAGGCCGTGGTACAAGGGTCCACGTCCCATTGTCGATGAGCGCCGCGTACTCATCGGCCATGGCGGTGCGCCAGTTCGTGTCGGCCAAAGCACTCCTGTAGTTGCTTGGCAGTGGCGACGCCGTGCTGTGTACAGCGGAGAGGTTGAGCTTGTCGATGGGTTTCGCCGTGCCGGCCCGGGCGCGAGTCACCATCTCATGGGGACCGGGTGCTGGGCGGGCCACCGCGGATGGCACCGTGGGTGGAGCAGGGGCGCGCGTCCGGGTGCGCGCCGTGGGGCGCGTCGGTGCCGGGCCAGGAGCGCGCGGAGGGGCCGAGCTGGGCGCGGTGACCGCGCTCCCGGCAGGCGCGGCCTGCAGAGGCATGCTCGGCAGGGTGCCTGCACCCCGAGCTGGACGACGAGGCGAGCTGCCGAGACGATGCGTCTCGAGGCAGCGCGCTGGGTTGCGGGTGCTCGACGTCGCTTGGGGACGGAGCAGCCGCTCGGGGTGCAGTAGGCGGGTGCTCGACATCAGCCCGTGATGGAGCAGCCGCTGTGGGTGGAGCCATGACAGGTGGGTGAGGCTCGTCGTCATCGAGGAGGAAGTCCAGTGCCGCCGGACCCAAGGGCGGCGTGCAGGCTGCAAAAGGGAACACAGACTCGTCGAATACGACGTGTCATGAGATTATGATCCGTCTGGTTGCAATTTCAAGGAACCTGTACCCTTTGTGTGCACTAGGATATCCCAGGAAGACACATGCTGTTGAGCGTGGTGCGAACTTGTGTTAGGAGGTGGCAGTGAGATTGGGATAACATAGGCACCCAAAAACACGCAAGTGGTTGTAGGTCGGCGCTGTTTTGTGGAATAGTTCGAATGGGATGGCGTGTGCAATGGAAGAGGAGGGACGCCTATTGAGCAGGTGTGTGGCGGCAGCGAGGGCCTCGGCCCAGTAGTGCGGCGGCATGTGCGCATGGAGTAAGAGGCAGCGAACTAGATTGTTAAGCGTGCGGATCATGCACTCAGATTTGCCGTTTTGGGGGGAGGTATAGGGGCAGGAGAGGTGCAATTTTGTACCATGTGAGGTGAGGAAGTTGGACAGCGTGTTGTTGACAAACTCGGTGCCATTGTCTGCTTGAAGGGACTTGATAGCAAGGCCAAACTATGTCTGCGCATAGGCATAGAAGTTCATGATGTGTTGTGCAACCTCTGATTTTTTGTGTAACGGAAAAGTCCAACAAAAATGTGTGAAATCATCAACAATGACGAGATAGTATAAATAGCCAGAGGTGCTAGCGACTGGTGAAGTCCAAACATCGCAATGAACAAGATCAAAAGGCGCGGTAGTATGAGACAATGATCGAGTAAAAGGCAACCGAGTGTGTTTTCCAACTTGACATGAATGACAGAGACTACTAGTTTGCTTATTACAAGAGATAAATGATTTCTTATTCAAAAGATCAAGGGCTCCATGACTGGGGTGTCCGAGGCGATCATGCCATATGGCGGATGTGGTGGCGACGAGGGCGTGGGCAGCAATGGTGTGGGCGTTGGCAGGGGTGAGTGTGTAGAGGTCGTCCGAGCTATTGCAGCGAAGAATCACGCGCCGAGTCCGGAGGTCCTTGACAAAGAAACCAAAAGGGTCAAACTCGATAGAACAAAGATTATCTCGTGTGAATTGCCGGACAGAAAGAAGGTTCCGAACAAGAGAGGGGACAATTAAGACATTGTTCAAATGAAATGTAGATGAAGGAGTGTGAAGAGCGGAGTTGCCGCGGGCGGTGACGGGCAGCCGAGCACCATTGCCAACCGTGATCTCCGTGGAACTAGGTGGTAGGCGGAGGAGAAGGATACCTTCTTGTGAGGCCATGTGGGAGGAGGCGCCGGAATCAACCACCCACCCGTCAGAGTTGGGCAGGGCGAGCTGATTTAGGGCAGCGACAAGGGCTGCCGGATCCCACTGTGGATTGGCGCTGGAGGCCTGTGCAGGCGCAAAGGCCGTGTGGGCCTGAGGATACGGCCCAAGGACGCCCTGTGATGAGGCACGGTGCTGGCCCGTCTGCTGGTTGGCGCCGGGAAAGGCCGACGGATTGAAGCAGATCCAGGGCCCGGCTGGCTGGGGCGCGCCCTGAGGAGGACGAGGAGCGCCACCGCGACGGCGCTGGTTCCGGTCGTTGCGGCGAGGGTTGCCGTTTGGAGGAGGACGTCCACCCGGAGCCGGTGTGAACTGCTGGTACGAGGCCCGGGGCGCCGGCGTGGGGGTGTTGTAGGTCGGAAAAGAGGAGCCGGCGCCGCGACAGCCACCGGGGCCACAGGAGGAGGTGACGAGGGCGGTGTCGGTGGAGACCTTGAACTCGTTGGCGAGGCGTTGTTCTTTGAGGGCCAGCGAGGAACATGCCTTGGCGAAGTCGGGGAAGGGAGACATCTCGGCGAGGTTGTCGGCGGTGTTGGAGAACTTTGGGTTGATGTCACGCAGGATGTTGAGTACGAGTTGGGACTCGGTCACGCCATGACCAGCGTCCTTGAGGCCGTCGGCCAGCTCCTTCATTTTCTGGCAATAGTCGTTGACGCCGAGATCACCCTGCACCATGGAGTGAAACTGGTTGCTGAGGAAAATAGTCTGTGCCTCCTTGTTGGAGTTGAACAGCTTCACGATGGCGGCGTAGAGGCCGTTGGCGTCTTGGTCGTTCTCCACGGCGAGGCCGAGTACGTCATCAGCGACGGAGCCGAGGAGCCAGCTCCGGACAGAGCAGTCCGCCTGGAGCCAGATCGGATCATCGGGATGCGATGGCGAGCCATCAATGTGCGCCATGAGTCCAAACTTGCCACACATGGTCCGGAAGAAGGAGGACCAGCGGGTGAAGTTGGGTTTCTTCAGCTCGAGGGTGATGGGGACGTGGGACTTGACGTTGACGGTGCAGTAGGGGTTGAGGAAGATCGCCGGGGCCGTGTTGACGACGGCGGCAGGGGAGGATGCCGAAACAGTGGCAGCAGCAGAGGGAGAGCCTTCCGGCAGCGACATGGCGTCGGCTTGGGGAGGGGTTTGGCGGCGGCGGCACTAGGAGAGGAGCGCAGCGGCGGCTAGGGTTTGGTGGGTGTTGGCTAGGAAGGGAGTGGCAGCGGAGGGGATCGAGAATCGTCTGATACCATGTAGAGAATTGGATGGAGGCGAAACACCGCACACACCAATAGGTGGGGGTGGCTGGTTTATATATCAGGGCAATGTGGCGTGTTAGGAAGTTTACAGGAGGGCCTCAATCAGAGGAGCTATTCTAGGAACTATAGCTGTATACAATAATGTACAATAACTCTAATAGATCGGACAGATCAGTTGCAGACTAATCGACCTGATCGGCCGATTAAACCAAGTCAACTTGTAAGGGACCATATTCAATTTATTAGATATTTTGTTTCTGCAGAAAGGGACAATATCAACCTGTAAAATGTTTTATGAAGTTGGTCATAACCCCGGTGGCCTGACCTTACCACTGGACATCACCATCGCAAGCAGCCACGCCCATGTCGCCCTTGTATGTACCACCTTGTGGCGTGCTCGGCGCTAGCTTCTTGCCGTTTTCTGTTTACTTTGAGATTTGCTGAACATCCAGATGGCCTCACAACGTTATGCAATTTTCATGTTTGAATAGTTCAGGTCGTCAAGAAGTTTACAGCTATATTTTTGTTACACCAACTCTTCCAATTTTATGGGTTATTTTTTATGGTTTCTTGGTGTCATATGTAGTTTATTTACCAAATTCTAGAACTACCAAGTATATTGCATCGAGTCTACTCACTGCCTTGCATTGGGCGTCCATTAATTGAAATAATATAAATAAACCAACCAAACCAAGTTGCGTCTTGACAAACCTTCGATTCAAAACATATTTTATAGCGCCATGTGGATGACAAGGAGCTTAATCTGGAGCAGTGTAGTCTCAAGTTAGCGACGTTGGCACATCGCCGTCGTCCATTGCATGGGCTGCCACTATTAAATAACCTGACTGGCGCTCGATAAGTTGCCTTCGAATGTTTAGATGTGGCCAGCAGCGCCTGCCCAAACATGCTTCTCTGTAATTTGCTGGGCCAGATATTTGGCCGAAACCATGATCTTAGTTTCGCCATTTATTTCTTTTTCTTGAGCCAGCCTTGGCTGCCTGGACTGTAATCATTTGAACTGCTTGTTTCTTCTTCTATCTTAACTAGCCTTTCAACACGTGCATCTGCACGGGCTAGAATTTTGAAAGATAAGCAAGTATCAGCTATACTAATTTTATAATTGTGCGCTTTTGTTGAACATCTGAGACTTTAGGTTGTGCCTTAGTGATATGCAAACTCTTCATTCAATGATATTTATATTATTTCTGACATTACCACCCTTAATTACTTTTTATTAAGAAACTACTAAATAATTTATGATTATGAATTAGGAATGATGGAGAATGCTTCGCATACTATCTATTTGTCAAACTTTATTCGGATCAAGTGTTTTAGTTTATTGGATTGATATATGAGCCACCATCCAAGTGATTTTAGCTATTAGATCTTGTCACAAAATGAGTATAACAATAAGTTGTGGCTATAACGGTACTCAGGAATTATTCATGATCACATGATTGAACCTAGCTAAATTTCACTTGCTTATAATGCAAAGTAGCATGTTGAACTCAGAAGATGTGAGAATTCCTACTATTTTTTCCCTCTAGAATACACATGCGGCCTACGTTTAGGAAAGAATCTTGTTCGGATATGGATTCTTCTCCAGCGCCCACACGTTTCTTAGTAAGGTAATCTCCAGCGCCCACACGTTTCTTCTCCATCATGCCACGATCTTTTTTTTTCCCCTATTTGACTAACAATTGTTTTATTACCGGACTCTAATTCATAGAGCAAAAAAAGGACCTACGTGATGGTCCACATGAGACGCCCGAGCTAATCCCATTTTTTCAGGAAACTAAGAGATATACCAATTTGGAATAACAACCATAGATCTTAAAATCAAAGGTCAGATGTTTTACTTTTTTGTGAGAATTTCTAGATCTTTTCCTCCGATTAACGTGGAGGCCTCAAAATGAGCCTTCAATTAGTAAATGTAAGATGCAAAGGCAGAGCGCACCTGTCGTATTTCTGTCCAAAAAAAAGGGAAAATTCCTTCGTGGCCATCAGAAAAACTCATGGTTCCTTATTGGCCATCAATTATTTTCCAGTTCCCCAATGGCCATCATGTTCAACTTCTTTTCCTTATTGGCCATCATAGTACAAAAGTTGGAGGACAAAAGTCAGTTTGCCCTTTATAGCATTTTTGTGCCTAACATTTCTCATTAGTGTTGTAATTTAGTTAAAAGGTAATATATAAATGTTGAACTCAGAAGATGTGAGAATTCCTACTATTTTTTCCCTCTAGAATACACATGCGGCCTACGTTTAGGAAAGAATCTTATTCGGATATGGATTCTTCTCCAGCGCCCACACGTTTCTTAGTAAGGTAATCTCCAGCGCCCACACGTTTCTTCTCCATCATGCCACGATCTTTTTTTTCCCCTGTTTGACTAACAATTGTTTTATTACCGGACTCTAATTCATAGAGCAAAAAAAGGACCTACGTGATGGTCCACATGAGACGCCCGAGCTAATCCCATTTTTTCAGGAAACTAAGAGATATACCAATTTGGAATAACAACCATAGATCTTAAAATCAAAGGTCAGATGTTTTACTTTTTTGTGAGAATTTCTAGATCTTTTCCTCCGATTAACGTGGAGGCCTCAAAATGAGCCTTCAATTAGTAAATGTAAGATGCAAAGGCAGAGCGCACCTGTCGTATTTCTGTCCAAAAAAAGGGAAAATTCCTTCGTGGCCATCAGAAAAACTCATGGTTCCTTATTGGCCATCAATTATTTTCCAGTTCCCCAATGGCCATCATGTTCAACTTCTTTTCCTTATTGGCCATCATAGTACAAAAGTTGGAGGACAAAAGTCAGTTTGCCCTTTATAGCATTTTTGTGCCTAACATTTCTCATTAGTGTTGTAATTTAGTTAAAAGGTAATATATAAATCGATTGAGGTATACAAAGGCATTTTTGAACTTTTTAGCAGGAATAATATGTTTTTTTATATTAACTGATACTTTGTCCAATTCCTTGGTTATTAATAAATGTTAGCCAAAAAATGATGCTAGGGGCAAAAATGACTTTTATCCTCCAATTTTAACACTACGATGGCCAATAAGGAAAATAAATTGAACCCGATGGCCACTAGGGAATTTGAAATTTTTTGATGGCCAATAAGGAACAAGAAATTTTTCTGATGGCCAATAAGGAATTCTCCCAAAAAAAAAAGCAGCGCCTGCCCAAACTTTTCTCCAACGAGCAAAGCTTCACAATAAGACCTTACACATTGTACTGATGGTGAATTAGAGCTACTCCTGTTCTTTAAAAACATTCAATAGACCTGCTCGGTTGTTCCCACCGTGTTGTAATCTCAATATTTGTTTCTCGGAAAATGTGATGATAAACATATTTTAAATATTTTGTGTTGTGTAATTATTATATAAATTATCTGACTGCCTTTATCCATATGGAATGTTGGTTTTCATAATTGTAAATAAAGTTAATAATTGTAACATGTAAAGGAAAACTCCCTTCAACAAAATGAGGTATCTTGTATATAGACCAATTGGCTCCATCATCTCCATTACATGCTAAGGTTACTTATGTATATACATGAGTACAAAAACACGGAAAGTTGTCTGTAGAAGTGTCGTGGTATTTATGAACGATGAAACCCGAGGCTGAGTATGTCTACTATTAAATGAATCGTGTACCACATTTTGGCTATCGAGCTATTGGTTGTTCATGTATAGCTTAGTGTATACTAGTAAGATGTGAAGGTGAATCACGGGCTATATTGCATCAAGACCACAAGTGGCAATCTTCTCCAGTAGTCCAAGAGCATATAGCTATCGGGAGAAATTACACGAGCTGCCTAGGTTGTCAGAACAACTTCTTAGGTAAGAGTGGGATGCATCAGGAATTGCCACAGGGCTTTCTACACTCGTATTATAGGCAGGAGATATAGTATTCTTGCAAAAACATGAAACAAGATAATGTGTACACCACATAAACCGGCTCAGCGGCGGAGAGGGCTGAGTTCACCAAATAGAGGAAGCTCCTTTCCTGCCATGACTCGTGAGCGAAGTTCAATGGTCGTTGCTGCGTCGGATCGTTGGGAGGCAACGTGGCCGTACTTGGACAGTGAGCTCGCAAGCTTAGGCTGTGTGACTTGGGAGCATATACGGTGCAAGCAGGCCAAGTGTTGGAAATTTGCAAACAACATCCTCATCCTATGGATCGTCTACCAACGTGTAGGATGAAACTAGCTCCCTCTCCCGCTGTCCCATGCTTTACTATTATCTGCATACGCGGCGTGAGCGTGAAGATGGCTGCCTGTAAGGGAGTGGCTTGTGACTGGGTGCATCAAAGAACAACACTGATCTGTGCGTGCTTCTAATGTGTCTTGGAACTTGCAGAAATTACTATATGAGCGCGCAAGCACGGCCTGGACTGGAGCCACCGCACCACTCTCTGGGTGTCCCAGCATGAAGTCGAAAAGCAAAAGTAGACAGGGGGTATACTGAATATGTACCAGCGAGGTCTGATTCGATCTAATCCCATCCGTTTACCTGTGATCCAACGAGGGGTTTGCAAGTTTCCAACACTTGGCTTTGCACCGGATATGCTCCCGTGTGACTTTGTCAAGCAGTCAGGCAGGATCTTGCAGGCGAGGCGGGGCTCCTGACATTTCCAGCGGCGAGGTCTTAGTGATGGACGACACCATTGTGGGTGCGGGAAATGGCAACGTTGCCGTGGCAGTTGCAGCTCGCCATGACGGTGGGTTCCGGCGAAATTAATGGTGGTTCTACACAGAGGCGCTGCGTGAGCAGCCGCTCGTGATGACCCGGTCCGTTGATGGGGTGTCAAATGGAGCGCGAGCCAATAGTTATTGGATGGATGAAAATTGTAGCATGAGGCCAGACGACACACAGCATTTAGCTACGCCACCAAGAACTGCTTCGTAATATGACGATTCGAGCATACAGGACATATTTTAAAATTTGACAGGCGTGCTGTATCAACAGCGTATTCATATAGACAACTTAGTGACAAATGTACATGCTTTTTGTGCCTTTCTGGATAAACAAAAATCCTAACGCCATTTTTGGTTGAACTTGCTGCTGAAAGCTAGCCACCTGTCATGCCTAACAACACTTCTAGTGCACAAAAAGAAAGAACGTCTTTAACAATGAAACCAATCTTCGGACATTTCAAACAGCATTCACCTAGCAAGAGAGTAAGAGAAAGTCAAGAGGACAATGAATGCCAGAATCGAAGCAAGTATCCAAATTGGTTTCACAAGTGATTCTGTTTCAGGTTGTGAAACGTTTCTTGCTTCAAAGTAAAATGTTTCAGATTCTCGGTGACTTTGGAGCCGTACCAAACGCACACTTAGAACAGCAAGCTTCCAAATGAGAACATACTTCTTCAGATTTGTAGCACAGATCATGGCTAATAAGAAACAACTTTGTCAATATGCAGTACTTAAAAGGGATTCCAATGGTAGCACATCAATGTATAAATTAATCATACCGCAATCGAGATTGAACTAATAAAGTTTGCATTCTAATAATAAGCCTAATAACTTCAGATAAGGTTGCCACCTTGCTCAAATCTGTCTGATAATATATCCGTTATGCAAGCAAGCAAACACACGAAAAAGAACAGAGGAGCCGCTAATTTTTTAGTTGTTTCTAAGAAAATAGAGCACTTCACATTACACGGTTGTTGTGATCACTAGTTGCATTCAATATCCATACATGTTGCTGACGTGCATTTAAGTTCCTTATCTCCTTATATGTAGGGAGATCCTAAAGCAATCGTGGCGCAGTGGCCATGTCTACAAATAACTAATGGTTTTACAAATAGCCATGTAGCCAGCTGGAAGTTCTGCTGCCTGGCAAGTTATTTCCAAACCACAAGTGGCCATGCTAGATGGTGGCTAGAATGTAAAGCATGCCAACTTGTGGTTTGGAAATACTAGAAAATAAGGAGGCAACAGCATGGCAAGTTCTGCTGCCTGAGAGTGGGATGCAACGGGAATGTGAGGGGGATATTAACATCTATTGCTGCCAGGTGCTCTTTGGTCACTTGCCCACCTCTCGACGTGAACCACACTGGTGAGGGGAGACCACAATTCCACATACTCACGCCATCCAAACGAGATTGATCTGCAATACTTCTCTAAGCATGGTTCCGCAGGGATTCAGCGTCTGTTCACTTGGGAGCCATGGCTGAGGAAAAGATGGAGACGACTGCATTTTAGCTGAGCAAATGAAATGCAGCATGCGACCACACAGCAATAGCAATTGTTTGGCGATTCACATTTGTGATAGGCGCCCTTCTAGCAGAATTTTCACAGTGTCAACTTAAAGAGTGCGCCCCCTGGCGGTACTGGTGCCAAAGAGATGGCCGCGACGTCCACAGCATTGTGTACCTCTCGCCGGGCCAGTTGTGTTCTGCTCAGAAATTGCCTTGAGGTTTATTACATTGAACGGAGATGGCCGCGGCATCCACATCATCGTGCACCTCTCATCGGGCCAGTTGGTGCGCGTCTGCGCGCTACGGCGACACCTACGCCAGCAGCGGTCCACTCAACCCGTGCCTTATGCACCGCCTCACCCTACCCTAAACCCTTTTAAAACACTGCTTATAGCTAGAACAGCTCTACTAATCGTCTATGTGTAACGGCACCGTCTGTAGTACAAATCATTCGATTCCTTTCTTCAGGGAACTGAACTGCTGACGTCCGAGTTGTTAATCCGGTTGCCTGTCCGAGCTCTAGACAGTAGACACTGCCCGACGGCATCGCCGGTGAGGGCGGGCTGTTCGCCGTCATTAATTGGCGCCAGGATATCGCTGGGAGGGCCGCGTAGAAGAGCCTCAGTGGGACTGTCGCACGTTCAGAGCACCGACGATGGTAGAACGTAGGGACGAACTGCATTCCGGTGAGACTCGAGGAAGCCAGGGGGTGGTCGTCATTTCGAATAGCGACCACCTGGTGGTTGTTTGAAATGGCGACCAGCCCCCGGGTGCATCCTGACCGCGGGATCTTGTTTGGGCAGTTCGGATTTGCGCCGGGGGAAGGCAAAAGCAAAGCGCCTGCTCTGCTCTGTTCTCCTTCCGCGCTCCCGAGATGTGTAGCCATGTCGCTGACAATTTGGTGATTAATCGATTTGGAGCCGTAGCAGATCGAAACCGAGATTCCTTTGTATACCTCAATCGATCGAGATTCCGTGGCCGGAGTGTCACTCCCAGTGACACAGGCGTGACGAGCAACAGTGAAGATGCGGCTGAGGCGGGAGAATCAACTGATCCTTCGCGCGTATCGGGAGAACTGGACTTGGGCCTAGCGGAGGAGCGGCCCAGCCCATGACGGGGAGACGGTGGCGTGCGCGGCGTGCTTAAGTAGCCAGCAGCGAGAGAATGAGAGGACAGGCTGATTGTAATTGAGTTCCGTCTCTTTCTCAAACCTTACTTCTTCTCTACTCCATCCCCATTGCTGTCCTCAAGAACTTGTATCTGAATTCGGTTGAGATTTTCCATAGCTATCCACTACCACTTGCGATTTGCGGTGTGATTCTGTGTTGTAATTCCTGTGGGTACTACACTGGTATCAGAGACAGGATCGTGGTGTTCTCTCTGAAATCTCTTGGTGATTGTTCGTAAAATCCCTGCGGGAAGGTTGTAATCGCTCTGCGGTTGCTGTAAATCCGTTACCCAGGTTGAGCTCACTCGGAGGAGAGGCATCACGGCGACGGACTACAAGCCCGGGCCACAAGCACGCTACCTAGTTGCGAAAATGGCGGAGACGGAGCAGTCGCTGACGGAACTCATCACCAAGCTCACCGACAAGCTCGAAGCGGTGGACAAGAAGGTTGCCGCGTTCCAGGTTGATTTGGGGAAGGTGCAGGCCAAGGTGGATCTGGCGCTCAACTCCATCAGCCTCGTCCAGCAGGAACAAGTGATGGTGGCTAAGGCGCTGAAGACTTCCTCCACCTCCGGAGGCAGCGTGATGGGACCTCCTCCCCAGGTCGGCGACCCCAACGCGACGTCATCAGCACCACCACCGGAAGGCGGATCTGTACCTGCGCAGGGATCTCCCCTGTTCCCACCTCCGCGACCATCCCCTTCTCTGCTTCGGCAGAATCAGGTGATACCCAACCACCCAGTTTCTGAGCTAGTCCATGGGGAGATTGATCGCATTGATCAGCGTAGAACTTGGATGCCTAAGATGGATTTTCCGCATTTTGATGGGACTGATGCTCGGATTTGGTTAGATTAGTGTGCTGCTTATTTCACCATGTTCCAGATACCGGTTTCCTTTCGTGTGTCTGCTGCATCCATTCACATGTCAGGCTCTGCTGCTCACTGGTTTTAGTCTTACAAGCACATAACTGGATTTCAGAATTGGGACATGTTTGCTCTGTTTGTAACTTCTGAATTTGATGTTGACACCCATCGTGCTAAAACAGTTGAGTTACTGACACTGAAGCAGACTGGTTCGGTTAAAGAATACCGTAAGCAATTTGAGCAGTTGGTGTATAACATAAGACTATATGATAATGCACTTAGTGAGACTATGTTGACCTCTTCCTTTTTGCTGGGATTGAAACCTGAAATTAAGTCTCAAGTTCAGTTACAGTTACCTGATACTGTTGCTCGAACTGCTACTTTAGCCTCTGTGCAGGAATTTTTGTTGGCCCAGTCTGCAACTACTCAACCCAGGAACCATCACTTCAAGCCTCATATGTCCAACAAGCATGATAACAAGAGTACTTTTTCTCCCACAGAAGTGTGGAAGGCTAGGCAACTGAAAGAATACAGAAGGCTGCATGGTCTCTGTTATAAATGTGGTGAAAAGTATGCTCCAGGCCACAAGTGCCCTAATATTCCAGAAGGTATTCCTGCAGCACAGTTGACTGCTATACTGGCTGATATTGGAGATGGTGGAGGGTTACTTTCTGATGAGATGCTTGATTGTCTTGAATGCTATGAGATGTCTCCTGTTAATGCAGAAGCTTACATGTCTCTGAATGCAATATCTGGCACACAGCAGCATAAAGCAATTCACCTCAGAGCCTTGGTAGGCAAGCAAGTGTTATCTATCCTGGTGGACTCAGGAAGCTCTCACACTTTCCTGAATTCTGCAATGCTGGACAGGCTGCAAGTGCCTACTGTTAAGACTCAACCTTTAGCAGTTAAAGTGGCTAATGGGTCCATAGTTCACACTGATCAAATGGTAAAGAATCTTACATGGTGGATTCAGGGAACTACCTTCTCAACTGATGCAAGAGTCCATCATTTGGGTGCATATGACCTAATTTTAGGCATGGATTGGCTTGAACAATTCAGCCCAATGGAGTGTGACTGGCAAAATAAGAACATACATTTTGATTATAATGGTAAAAGAGTGAAGTTACAAGGAGTTCTTCCTTCTGCATCTTCAGCTATTACTGAAATTACTGGAGAACAATTACTCAAATGGCAGAAGGGAAACGATATTTGGGCTGTAGTGGTGGTATCTCCTGTTTCTGAGTCATTTGCAATGCAGGAACAGTATTTGGTCAATGGTATTCTAGCTGAAATTCAAGAAGTTATTCATCAGTTCGATGATTTATTTGCAGCTCCCACTAAGTTGCCTCCCAGTAGAGATTTTGACCATGCCATATCTCTGCTGCCTGGGTCAGTTCCTGTTAATTGTCGACCATATAAATACACACCACAGCAAAAAGATGAGATTGAGAAACAAGTAGCTGCTATGCTCAAATCTGGAATTGTCATCCCTAGCTTGAGTCCTTTTGCATCTCCCGTTTTACTGGTGAAGAAAAAAGATGGTACTTGGCGGTTATGCGTTGACTACAGGAAGCTCAACTCTGCTACTATCAAAAATAAGTTCCCTATGCCCATAATTGATGAATTTTTGGACGAAATAACAGGAGCCAAATATTTCACCAAAATGGATCTTAACTCTGGATTTCATCAAGTCAGGATGACCCCTTCTGATGAACACAAAACTGCCTTCAAGACTCATCATGGACACTTTCAGTTCAGAGTGATGCCTTTTGGCCTTTGCAATGCTCCTGCAACTTTTCAGTGCCTTATGAATTCTGTGCTGGCTCAATTTATGAGGAAGTTTGTTCTTGTCTTTATGGATGATATTCTTATATATAGTAAGACATTGGAAGATCATGTAGAGCATCTCAAACTGGTCTTTCAGGCTCTTCAGCAACACAAGCTTTACATTAAATTTAACAAATGTGCTTTTGCTCAGCCACAGATTGAATATTTGGGCCATATCATCTCTCAGGAGGGGGTAGCTACAAACCCAGCTAAGACTCAAGCTATGATCAACTGGCCTATTCCATCTAACTTCACTGAGGTCAGAGGCTTCCTTGGCCTCACTGGTTACTACAGAAAGTTCATTAAGAGCTATGGCATTATAGCAAAGCCACTAACCTCCATGTTGAAACTGAAGAATTTTGCTTGGACACCAGAGACTCAACAAGCATTTGAGGCATTGAAGCAAGCTATGACTTCAGCTCCTGTACTTACTCTTCCTCAGTTTGATCAGCCTTTTGAAATAGAGACTGACGCTTGTGACAGAGGAATTGGTGCTGTTCTATCTCAACATGGACATCCTATAGCATTCTTTAGCAAAGCTCTCAGTATTGCCAATCAAAATCTCTCCACCTATGAGAAAGAATTTCTAGCAGTGCTAATGGCTGTTGATAAATGGAGACCTTACCTACTTAAGCAGCCTTTCACAATCAAGACTGATCACAAGAGCCTCTGCCATTTACAAGATCAGAGTCTGTCAACTGAGATGCAAAGAAAAGCTATGGCAAAATTGTCAGGATTGCAATTCAAGTTGCAATACAAGAAGGGTCAGGACAACAAAGTGGCAGATGCCTTATCAAGAGTGGGCCAATTTTTTGGCACTCAAGCTGTTTCTGTCACTGTCCCAGTTTGGATTCAAGAAGTGCTAAATTCATATACTGTGGACCCTGTTGCACAAGAACTCCTCAAAGAGCTTGCTATAGTCAGCCCGAACTCACAAGGTTTTTCTCTAACAGATGGGCTCATCAGACATAAACAGAGAATATGGGTTGGCTCCAATACTGCATTACAAACCAAAATCATATCTGCATTTCATGCTTCTGCCTTGGGTGGCCACTCTGGTGCACAGGCAACTTATCAAAAGCTTAAGAAGTTATATCATTGGTCAGGACAGAAACAAGCAGTTGAGTCCTACATTAAACAATGCAGTACCTGTCAGCAAGCAAAGCATGAAAATTGCAAGATTCCTGGCCTGCTCAGTCCTCTACCCATTCCAGAGTCTTCATGGCAGGACATCTCTATGGATTTCATAGATGGGCTACCCAAATCTGGAGGTCATACTGCAGTGATGGTAGTGGTTGACAGGTTCACCAAGTATGCCCACTTCTTACCACTTAAGCATCCATTCACAGCAGTTTCTGTGGCTAATCTATTCCTGAACAATATTGTTAAATTGCATGGAGTCCCTAAGTCTATTGTCTCAGATAGAGACAAAATCTTCACAAGCAACTTTTGGACTGAATTGTTCAAAATCTTAGACACAAAGCTGAAGATGAGTTCTGCTTACCATCCTCAAACCGATGGACAAACGAAGAGAGTAAACCAGTGCCTTGAAATGTATTTGAGATGTGCTGCTAATGCTACTCCTCAGCAGTGGACCAAATGGCTGCCTCTAGCTGAGCTTTGGTATAATTCTGCCTATCACTCTTCACTTAAGTGTTCACCATTCAAGGCTCTATATGGAGTAGATTCTTCTATGGGTGTTACACCACCGGTACTCGCAACTGAGAATGTGACTGTGGCTAGTACTCTTCAAGAGCGCCAATTGTTCACTGATATGTTGAAGGATCACTTATCCAAAGCTCAAAACAAAATGAAAGTGGATGCTGATACTAAGAGAAGTGAGCGCCATTTTCAAGTTGGTGAACAAGTCTTACTCAAACTCCAACCTTATGCTCAATCCTCAGTGGTGAATCGACCTTGCCCCAAACTTGCTCTGAAATTCTTTGGTCCATTCAAAGTGGTGGAGAAGATTGGATCGGTTGCATACAAATTGGAACTGCCAGAACATAGCCAAGTTCATCCGGTGTTCCATGTCTCACAATTGAAGCCATTTCATCCTGACTATACACCTGTGTTTGCTGAGTTACCTGCTCCACCTCTGTTAAATATTGAAGAACTGGAACCTGAACAAGTTCTTGACCGTCGGCTGACGAAAAAGGGCAACTCTGCAGTCACTCAAGTGTTGATCAAATGGTCGAAGCTTCCTGCTGAGATGTCTAGCTGGGAAGACTACTACGTCATCAAGGAAAGGTACCCACAAGCAGCAGCCTGGGGACAGGCTGCATCTCAAGAGGGAGGCAGTGTCACTCCCAGTGACACAGGCGTGACGAGCAACAGTGAAGATGCGGCTGAGGCGGGAGAATCAACTAATCCTTCGCGCGTATCGGGAGAACTGGACTTGGGCCTAGCAGAGGAGCGGCCCAGCCCATGACGGGGAGACGGTGGCGTGCGCGGCGTGCTTAAGTAGCCAGCAGCGAGAGAATGAGAGGGAGGCTGATTGTAATTGAGTTCCGTCTCTTTCTCAAACCTTACTTCTTCTCTACTCCATCCCCATTGCTGTCCTCAAGAACTTGTATCTGAATTCGGTTGAGATTTTCCATAGCTATCCACTACCACTTGCGATTTACGGTGTGATTCTGTGTTGTAATTCCTGTGGGTACTACACGGAGATGATGATCCAGCGGCCGCTGCCAGCGGCGGAAGCGGCAGCGCTGCCGAGGATGATGCTTATGTCGGAACGTTCATGGTTGCCGATGCGTATGTCCAATCTAACCAACGTGTTGCTCGAGCTGGACACCTGTTGAGGCCAGACAAAACTGGTACACCATGTACACAATGCATGCACAAGCCGTATGTCCAATCTAACAAACTCTGGACACCTGTAACATGCTACAACAACCACACACTTGAGCCAGGCAAGCCCCGGTGCATGCCTACCTGTTAGATTTTTACTTTCTCACTTGATTGGGGCTAGTAATTGTTTGTGCATTAGGTTTATTAGGAGTTGATGTGAAACCCTAGAACTGCATTAGGATTATCCTTTCATATCCTACGTTGACGGGTAAGTCTTGCTGAGTATTAGTTACTCAGGGTTTGGCTATTTATATTTTTGGTGCAGGTTTGTTCTTGCTTCCGCTGATGTTTGGTGGAGCTTACAGCAGGTCCGCATCGTGGGGCTTCGATGTGTGGCCTTTGTATCGTCAAGAGTAGTAGCTGTTTTATGTATCTTCAGACTTTCGTTGTGTACTCACGTGTTTTAATCCATTTGATACTTGTTGTAATAAGTTAAACATGACAAATTTGTGCTCTTTATGTGATGTACTGTTGTGTCCGTTCACCGGCACTTCCGACTCGATCCTGTGAAAAGCGGAGATGCTTCACTCTTTTAGTCTGAAACAATATATATTTACATATAATGATGGTCAAAGTTTAAAAAAATTGACTTAGGACAAAACTCAATGGACACTATATTTCTGGACGAAGGGAGTAATTGATTCATTTTTCTTATAACTCAGGCGTTGGTCTCTATCTAGCTGAAACAAAACACCCAAAACAAGGCACAACGTTACCCAACGTCGTCTTCTTGCTTGGCCTAGAATGAGAACAAGAGAGCGCGTTCAAGAGATTGAGAGTAAATGCTGAGTAATGCTGATCGTCAGATCATCTGCAAGCAATATCTTTTGGGAACGGGAGGTGTCAAGAATTTCACTAGAGTTCAAATCGCATTGGTGCAGTTAATTTAGTCGGCAGATCTAGTTCACTCGTAGTGAAAGTACTCGAGTAACAAGAGCAGTGGGGATCGGAATAAATCTTCATGGGAGCTCCCGCATGGGATTCTGAGTGCCGGGGCCTCCTATACACACAGCTCGCGCTGCTCGTGGCTTCTATGTAACGCAGCCCACCAAGGCCTGCTAACACTGACGCGTGGCTTGCTTGGCTTCCGGAGTCTTTCTGTGCGCAAGACAGATAGGACCCAACCTGAATACTTTGTCGCCTGACACCAGACTTTTTCAGCATTTTTTATTAATAGCTTTCATCTTATTGATTTTTTTTGACAAACTACATAAGTGGAGAGGAACCGGTTTTGGTTTATGATGTGGCACGGTCATTGTTCGAAGGAAAATTTGACATGGTTTTTCAGTGATTATTATTTCATGTGTGTATGCGGTTATGTTATTTTTCAAGAGAAGATTCAACATTTTACAGTAATTAGTTCATCATTAAGAAATAACTAGTTCAACATTTTTTGATACACAACTTCCACATTTTCGTAAAATGTTGAATACCACAAAAACTATTAAAAAATATGTTTCAAATGTTAAAGTTTGAAAAAACATAAAAAATATATTCATATGGGTTCAAACATAGTGAATGACTAGACTCAACATTTTCTTATAACTAATTTAACATTCTAAGTATACTATTTCAACATTTTCAAAAATATTGAAACAATACAAGAACAATAATGAAATGATATGTTTAAAATGTTAAATTTTAAAAATAAAAATTGAAACGGAATCGAAAACAGAATTATGGAAGTCCTTATTAGTGAGTTGTAAGTAACTGACGGAAGCTTCAGTTGATTGCACTACTAATGAAATTGCCACGAAGGCACTGATGCTTTTCTTGTACAACTTGCATTCTCCATGCATCCCCTTCCCATGCAATACGTTTATTTTCAGCCTGCTCTAACACCTTCTATATTATCTAGGGTGCGTTCGTTTCGCTCCCCTCTAAAATTTAGACCTGTCACATCAAATAGAATCTTATTATTTAAGAGTACTAAATAAAGTTTAATGACAAAACTTTTTTATAGATGGATACATCTTTATGAGATGAATCTAACGAGCCTAATTAATCTATGTTTTACTACAGTGATGCTACAGTAACCATCGTCTAATCACGGCTTACCTACCCTCATTAGATTCGTCTCGCGAATTAGACCAGGGGTCCTGCAGTTAGTTTTATAATTAATACTCTTAAATGACAAGATTTTTTTGTTTAGACCCCTATAAATTTTAAACCCCATGCAACGAACACCCCGCTAATATCTCAAGGATGAAGATAGGACATACAAAGTGAGAACTAGTTAGCTATTTATGGCCCATCTTGGAGCGAGGTTGCTAGGATTTCATTTCCAGCTGCAAGACATAACTCATTCTTTACTATCCCAAAAAAAAAAAACTCATTCTTTACCAACCGACATGAGAATATTGTATCTGTGGTATACAAGGGAGTTATTGGATGAAAGTAGTCGGGCCTCTTTCATCACTTGCTAATGTTGATCTGTTAATAAGACTCGCTGCTCCCTTCATTTCACAAATGTTTTCATTTTGACTCTGGACAGAAAACAAGAAGGGTGCAAAAGGTGTGGGCCACAAGAATTACAAATGATAGATTGATAAAGAGAGAGGTGAGTTAGGAACCTTTATGAAAAAAATTACAATTGGTAGAAAATGGATCACATTACATTACAAGGTTGTTGTGAGACCTAGCTGCATTCAATATTAATTTCGTGTTACACATTGCTGACTCGGATTCAATTCCTTATCTCTTTATATAAAGAGGGCGATCCAACTTGACACCTTTCGTCAGCAAACATGCATTAGAGCATGCACAATGGGAGAGTCTTAGGTGGGTGCTTAGGGTTAAAAAAAAAACGGGTGTGAGGATAACGAGGATAAGTGTTTGCGTGTGGCGTTGGACTTGGAGGCATTAGGCGCACGATGGGTGTACCGGCTGGCAAGCTTTGGCTCCATTTTCGAACAAGGTCTCGATGGTCATGTTAGTTTTCGTGTTGACCTCAGTCAACAACCGACCTAAAGGGAGAGGGGGAGGCCTGCCTACCCTAATTCCTCTCGGTTTGGGCCTTTACCCTAGGCCCATATCTGCTATGATTGGAAAGCAGAAACTAAGTCCAATACGGGCTCGGCCCCGGATCTACTGCGTCGTCTATTTAAGGGGAGGCCTACACGCCTCCCAAGGTTGACCGTGACCTAATTCCACCGCCACCAATCGTTCAGCGGCGCAGGAAGATCTGGAAGCCCGAGTTCGTCTTCCCAGGGGCCAGTGCCGCTACCGCCCCGAAGGGAATCGCCAAAAGACGCTCAAGGAGAAGCTGCGCTACATCCCTGAACGTCTTCAGGCTCTCGCTGTCACCTCTGCACCAGCAAGCGTCATGGACGCCACCTCTGCTGGTAATTGATCTAACCGAACCCCTAATTCCGCATTAGATTAGTTTACTAGATGTGATCTGTTATCTTGACTAGATGATCCTGTTTAGCCTAAGCATTGTTTTGATCTAAGGCTAATTAGTTATAACAATTGGTATCAGTTAGCCTAATCTTGTCGATTAGATCCTCTAGTGTTTATGTCAGTGGTTCGGTTCCTATGCTAGATCCTTCATGTTTTAGTCAGTTAAGCTTTAATTGCTTGATCTAGCCCTAGACAGAGGTGTTTCAGTTAAGGTTAATCATGTTTTAGTTCAGTAATTAGTCTCTGTTTAGTCAAGTTTTATGCTACTGCGCACTAAGATTGTTCATGTTTTAAGTTATTCTTTAGATCTTTCTATGTGCAGTCAGTAATTAGTCATGTTTTAGTTAGCACAGTAAGTAATTAGATTAAGATTAGTTCATGTTTGAGTATTTACAGTAAGAAATTCAGTTAATTGCTCATGCTTTAGCAGTTAGGGTTTCGTTTTTCATTAATCTAAGTTGCCATGTCACACGAATTTGATGAGAAATTAAGCTAAGTTGGGCTCTAGGGTTGGAACTCACACACCTAACCCTAACCCTAACCCTAACCCTAAGCTAACCCTAAGATGAGAGGTCTTACCTCTCAGGTTGTCGTCGTCCTCCGCCGCACTCAGATCCACCGCGCGCGGATGGCGGCGTCTCTCTCCTTCCCGGTCGCCGTCGACCTCGCCGCCATGGGCGCGACCTCGCCGCGCATTAGATCCGGGCCGCGCGGCCTCAGATCCGCCGCGCGGGCTCTCCGGCACGCGCACGGCATTCCGGGTCGTCGTCGTCGTTGCCGCTCCCTCTCGCCGCCGTGCGCCTCCATGTGCCGATGTACCGCTGCTTCAGATCCACGCCACCGACGCCTTAAGGGCGCCACGGTGGAGGGACTCGACGGGGCCGCGCGCGTTAATTTGCACGCGTGCGCCGGCGAGCCTCTCCCCGTGGTGCCATGGCGGCCGGCCGGCGCGGGGCGGCGCGCTCACGCGCGTCTGCAGCGGCGAGCGAAAGTGGGGGAGCGAGTGAGAAGAGAGGGAGAAAGTGAGCACAGTGATGCGTTAGGGTTTCGTCCGGCCTTTTTATGCCGAGTTCGAATCACCCTGGCTGTCCGATTCGCTCCCCCTCGATCCGACGGTGTCTCGACCTGGCCGTGGTTGGGCTGGGCGGGATGCCTCGCGCGGGCGCGCGCGGCGGGCCGAATTCGTGGCCCGCTCGCTGGTTTTCGGGACTCCGCCCCGCCAGCCCTTAAGCCGGCCTGCCAGCCCCGCGCCGCGCCAATCTTCGTGCGCGCGCGCGTGCGCGTTAAGCTGGGCCGGGCCGCGCGAAAATCTGAGCTGGGCTGCGAATTCAAATTTGCGGCCTGCGCACACATTTTAATGATTTAATCATTTCAGTTAAGCTTTCAGCCTTATATTTAAGTAATTTAGCACTTTTAATTTTTGTTTAAGCTAAGTTTCAGTAAGCTAATTTTATATGTTGGTGTTTTACGCTATTTTAAGTTTAAATCCACCAATATACTCTGAGATGCCTCTATTTAAATGGATCCACCGTGAAGTTTATTTAGAGTAAACTTGTGATTATTTCTGACCACCGTTGATTGATCATGAGTATTTTAAGCTAAATTTCGTTTGTTTTCCCCACCGGTGATGCAAATTGAAATTTATTTGTGTGATTTTAATCAGACCACCGTAGGGTTTTAATCATACACTTAATTTTGCATTTCATTGTATATCATTACTAAGCTAAGTTTTCTCTTATTTTCAGTGATGAACGTCAATGCTGCTGCCTCTGTCCTCAGCAACATTGAGAACCTCAACGGGGCAAACTTTCCGGACTGGAAGAGCAAGTTCACTACATGCTTGGCATGGAATGATCTGGATATGGCTCTAAGGGAGGAGAAGCCCACTGCTCCTGAGGCTGGACAAGCTGCTACGCCTGCCTTTGAGAAATGGGAGAAGTCCAACCGTATGGCTCTCATGGTCATGACTGGCACCATCAGCCCTGGCATTAAGGGTGCACTCCCCACTAAGAATTCAGAGGGACATGACTACACTGCCAAGGAGTTCCTCGCTAAGGTTGAGGAAGATTTTAAGAGCTCCTCTAAGACTTATGCTAGCACCCTCATTATGAAGCTAGTCTCCTCTCAGTATACTGGCACATCTGGCATAAGGGAGCACATCTTGAATATGTGTGACATGGCTCATAGGCTTAAGGAGATGAAGATGGAGATCTCTGACGGTTTCCTCGTTCATTTCAGCATGACGTCCTTGCCATCTACCTTCAACGCCTTCAAGATCAACTACAACACCAACAAGTCCGTTTGGACTATCAGTGAATTAATCAGCTATTGTGTTGAGGAAGAAGAGCGTATCAAAACTGAGAAGATGAAGGATGTTGTGAACATGGTTGGCAACCTTAGTCTCAACTCCACACCTAAGAACCAGCATGAGGCTAGCAACAGCAAGCAAGGTCAGAAGGGGGGAGCGAAGAATAAGAACAAAGGCAACAAGAACTTTGCTCCCAAGAACAACAACAAGTTCAAGAACAACCACTCTAAGGGTGGTAAGATGTTGTGCTCCTTCTGTGACTCTCCTAAGCACCTTCAGAAAGCCTATCCAGGCTTTAAGGAATGGTTGAAGCAACAAGGTAATTTTAAGTTTGATGTTGTTTCGTTCATTGATGAGTTATTCTTAGCAGATTTTTCCCCTAATACTTGGTGGATTGACTCAGGTGCCACCGTGCACATTTCTAATTCATTTCAGGCATTCCGTTCGATCCGAACTATAAGAAGGGGGGAGCGAAACCTAAGAGTGGCTAATGGGACGGCCGTTGAAGTTGAAGGCGTTGGAAGCTTCGACTTAGAGTTGCCAGGAGGCTTCCAGCTTCGTTTAGATGATGTCCTTTATGTTCCTAGTTTAAAGAGAAATTTGATTTCTGTATCAGCTTTAGATGATTCTGGACATGTGTGTGAGTTTGGCAACAAACAATGTGTGATCAAGTTTAATGAGATTAGTGTTGGTCTTGCTAGTCGGCAAGGCATGCTTTATATGCTCTCTCTTAATGATTCTGTGATGAATGTTACTACAAATAAGCGTAAGCGTGATAATGAGACCTCTTCGCAATTGTGGCATTGTCGCCTTGGCCACATTTCGAGGGGGAGAATTGAGCGTCTCATTAAGGACGAAATAATAGAGAAATTAGACTTCTCCAATTTAGAGCAGTGCATCGACTGCATTAAGGGAAAATATGCTAAGACAATTAAGAAAAGAGCTACTAGGAGTACGGGCGTGTTAGAAATAATTCACACAGATATCTGTGGCCCTCTCTCAGTAACTTCGGTAGATGGCTATGATTCTTTTATCACATTTACCGATGATTATTCCCGCTATGGACATATCTACCCCATAAGAAAGCGTTCAGATGCGCTAGAAATATTTAAGATATATAGACATGAAGT
Source organism: Eragrostis curvula (assembly GCA_007726485.1). Classification (NCBI taxonomy): domain Eukaryota; kingdom Viridiplantae; phylum Streptophyta; class Magnoliopsida; order Poales; family Poaceae; genus Eragrostis; species Eragrostis curvula. Next base: position 6,775,031 of record CM017445.1, on the reverse strand, counting down.
TGAGAAACAGCATAACACCTCCATTAAAATTGTGCGGTCAGACAGGGGTGGAGAATACTACGGGAAACATGCTGAATATGGTCAAATTAAGGGACCATTCACTAAGTATTTAGAAGAAAATGGCATTAAGGCACAATACTCCATGCCTGGAGAACCACAGCAAAATGGAGTGGCTGAGCGGCGTAACCGCACATTAATGGACATGGTAAGAAGCATGCTCAGTCATTCTAGTCTACCTGTCGAACTATGGTTAGAGGCATTAAAGACAGCTGCCCACATACTTAATCGGGTTCCATCTAAGTCAGTTCCCAAGACACCTTTTGAGCTGTGGAATGGGAAGAAACCGTCACTTAATTATTTAAAAGTGTGGGGCTGTCCCGCTGAGGCTAAGCTATTTGATCCTCAGCATAAGAAATTAGACTCTAAGACAGTAAGTTGTCACTTTATCGGATACCCTGATAAGTCTAAGGGATACCGCTTCTACTGTCTTGGTCGCTTCACTAAGTTTGTTGAAACCAGACAGGCCGTGTTTCTTGAAAACTCGGAAATTGGTGGTAATTTCCCGAAGAGGGATATAAGTTTAGAAGAACTGCGGGTCAATCTTCCTGATCTGGATTATCAAACACCTGTGTTTCAGTTCGTACCGCCAGTTATTCCTCAGATAAGCAGCACAGTGGCGCCCACTGTCACTCAGGCGCCAGTAGTTCAGGCGCCAGAGATGCAGGCGCCAGAAGTTGTGGTCCCGGCGCCAGACGTTGGGCACGAGGCGCCAGCATCAGAGGTGCAGGCGCAAGAAGTGCCATTAGTAGAACCTCAACCGGTCCCTGAACCTGCCGTGATCGAACCATTAAGAAGATCTGTCAGGGAAAGAAGATCGGCTATTCCTGACATTTACGAGACATACTTAAGTGAGGATTTGTACGATGTCGGGAACATGAACGACCCTGCCAACTTTAAGGAGGCAGTTCAGAGTGAGAATTCCACTAAATGGATTGAAGCCATGGAAGAAGAGCTTAAGTCTATGAATTCTAATCTAAGTATGGGACTTAGTAGAAATTCCTGATAGAGTCAAACCAGTGGGCTGTAAATGGGTCTACAAGACTAAACGTTACTCTAAAGGGAAAGTCGAAAGGTTCAAAGCTAGGCTCGTTGCTAAAGGGTTTACGCAGATGGAGGGGATCGATTATAATGAGACCTTCTCTCCTGTGTCTTCCAAAGACTCTCTTAGAATTATCATGGCAATTGTAGCTCATTTTGATATGGAGCTGCATCAGATGGATGTTAAGACTGCGTTCCTGAATGGAAATTTAGATGAGACTATTTATATGGTTCAGCCGGAAGGTTTTACCATTAAGGGTAAAGAGAATATGGGATGCAGATTAAGGAAATCCATTTATGGCCTTAAGCAGGCGGCCAGAATGTGGAACTTTAAGTTTGATGAAGTAATTAAGAGATTTGGATTTAAGAATAATGATGTGAATCCTTGTATCTATATCAAATCCAAGGGTGGAAAGTTAATAATCCTAGTGTTGTATGTTGATGACATACTATTAGCCTGCAACGATAAGAATATGTTATATGAGACTAAGAACTTCTTGTCATCTCATTTTGACATGAAGGATCTAGGTGAAGCCTCGTATGTACTTGGCATTGAGATACACCGAGATAGAGCCAAAGGAACACTAGGATTATCTCAGAAAGCATATATTGAGAAAATGCTTAAGAGGTATAAGATGGATAAGTGTAATAAATCTCCTGTCCCATTTCAAAAGAGCGATAAGCTTCATAAAGGTCAGTGCCCTAAGAATGATTTAGAAAAGAAAAGAATGGAGAACGTTCCCTATGCATCAGCTGTTGGAAGCTTGATGTATGCGCAAGTTTGTACGCGTCTAGACTTGGCATTTGCAACCGGAGTTTTTGGTCGATATCAGTCTAACCCAGGATGGGCTCACTGGGTGGCTGTTAAGAAGGCATTAAGATATTGCCAAGGCACTAAGGATTACATGCTCACATACAAGAGGACAAACGACCTTCGGGTCGAATGTTACACGGATGCCGACTTCGCTGGTGATAAGGATGAATTGAAATCCACTTCTGGATATGTTTTCACGCTAGCGGGGGGAGCGATTTCATGGAGGAGTGCTAAGCAGTCAGTAACAGCTGGATCTACGATGCAAGCTGAATTCATGTCATGTTACCATGCCTCGGGACAGGCAATGTGGCTTAAGAATTTTATTCCGGGATTAAAGATTGTTGATAGTATCTCGAGACCTATCACAATGCACTGCGACAATCAAGCCGCAGTTTTCTTTAGCGGTAATGAAAAGATAAGTAGTGCTTCTAGGCACATCGACCTTAAGTTTCTTATCGTTAAAGAAAGAAACCGGGACCGCATAATTAAGATTGAGCATATTGATACTGAGTTAAATATAGCGGATCCGCTTACCAAAGGTTTACCACCACACCTTTTTGAAAGACATGTCATTTATATGGGTCTGGTGGATAGCTTTGATAAGGTCCTGGTTTAAGGGCCGTTAATCTTCCCCAAATAAGAGTAAGAGTCCTGACAAAGTTTTCTAGTGGAGGCTATGGGTAATGTTGTCCCAGTGTTGTGGAGGAGTTTATTGCTGCTGGCGTTTGGCCTGTGGAGGGTGGCTGGAAACCGGATGGCACCGAGAAAATCAAGCTCAAGGAGCGCAAGTTCACTTACCGCCGCCCGAAGTTTAATGGGCTGAAAAGGCCCGAAGGTCTTCGGCCATTACAGTTTGTTGAGATGGTCGAAGAGTGCGCTAATCTGCTCTGCGATCCGTTCAGTGCTGCCGAAGCGTATGATGTGGAAAACGGTCTGACCCCGAAGCGCCGTATCAATCAAATCTTCGATTCGCTGAAGATCAGCTATGGTAACCACGCCGTGCCCTTAGGCAGAAAACGGCTCAAGAAAGGGGAGACGCCCGAGATTACGACGACATCTTATATCAAGATGAGGGGCTGGGAAAAGAAAGCCGAAGCTCCCGCCGGCGGCGCTGGGTCTTCGGGTTCGGGTGCTGGACGAGGTCGGGCTAGAGCGGCTTCTCGTCCGCAGAAGACAAGTGCTGTTGCTACGACAAGCACTGTGCTGGCCGAGCGCCGGAAGCGCAAGAGGGTCGTGTCTCGAGGTTCGAAAAGCTCCGGAATCTCTGGTGAAGTTCGAGGCGGGTCGAGTTCCCGCTTGGCTTCGGGACAGACGGAATTTGCTTCGGGTTCCCGAGGTGAAGATGAGTCTGTGGCTGGTGGTGCCAGGTTGGTTGTTTCAGGGAATGCGCCTGTTTCTGCTGGCTTGGAGGCGCTTTCCGAAGGCCGGGACGGGGTTCCCGTGATTGAGTTGTCTGATACTGAAGAATTGTTGGATGGCGCCAGCAGTCTTCGTGTGGATGTTGAGGAGATGCAGGGCACGAAGCCGGGTCGGAGCGCCGTGGACATGATTGGGGACGATGTATTGGGCTCGACCGGCGTAGAACGGTCTGGAGATACTGGGAGCTCCAGTGCTTCGGAGAGTTCTGATGGTTCGTCGTCTTCGGGCGGCGATTCTGACTCAAGCTCTGACGCGGGGAGCTCGTACGGGACCACGAAGGATGCTAGCTCTCTCGGTGTTTCGCTGGCGGTGATGAGTGGCTTGAGGGAATACAATCCCGAAGGTCCTTAGACTTATGGCCTTAGTTTTCTTCGCTTTGCTCTTTTATATATATTTTTTGTTCTCACGCTTTAATTGTGTTGCGTAGAGCTTCGGGCCACGCTGGAGGCGAATTCCGCTCCTAACCTCGCCGACTTACTGCTCCGGCAAGGTCAAATGGTAATTGGATTGGAGGGTTTTTCTTCGTTTGTATTGTTGACTTTTTGGTCTTTGTTAACACTTCGCTTGTTTGTCAGATTACGCAGGCGTCTCAGGTACTTCGGAAGAAGTTGGAGACTGAAGTGGGCTTCGGAGGTGTCCCCCCCGAGCTCGTCGCGCTTCGCGAGGAGAAAAGCTGCTGGGAAGCGAAGGAAGCTAGCTTCGAAGAGGAGATCGCTCGCCTGAAGAAGGATCTCCAAGAGAAAACTGACTCCTTCGCCGCCTATAAGAAGGATTCCGAAAGGAAACACGCGGCGGCGCTGGAGAAAGTGGAGGACCGAAAGGCCGCTCTGGAGGAGACTATGAGGGCGGATACCGAACGGCTAAGGTCGAAGGCTTCGGCTTTGTTTCGGTCTTATTCGGAGCTACTTGCTCGCTTCGGCCGCCAGCCTCGCCCTCTTCCCGCCGGAGACAATCTGACCCTCGATTCCTTTTTGACTTGGGTCGAGAAAGAGCTGCAGTCTGTGCCCAGCTTGATGATGAACATGTGTGATCATGGGGCGAAGACCTGCCTCTATGCGCTTCTGGACATTCTGGCGAAGAGGAAGGTCGGCGATTTCCATGAACTTGGTTTCTCCACTTTCCCTTGCGAAGCTATAGAGGGTGCTGATCCTAATACCTCGGACAAGGGCGTTAGCGTTGTTGCGAAGCGCTTTTGGAGGTTTTACTGGAACAAGCACGGCTCCGCGGCCGCCAGTGCTAGCGCTGTTTCTCGCGCGCAGGAGGTAAGGGCTTCGGACTTTTTTTTTTTCGGAGTTTTTATTGAGTTTAGTAACCATCGACCTTTTGCAGGCCAAGGAGAAGAAAAGGAAAGAGGTTGGAGGTCCCGCTTCGTCTTCAAATCCATCTTCGGCTGACGAGCAGGGGAAGGCGAAGAAGGCGAAGAGTGCTGCCGTTGCTGAAGCTTCTTCCGCTACGCCTCGCTCTGCTACTCCGTCGGAGCCTGCCGCAAAGGTTGCCGCAAACGAAGATGTTTAGATCCTCGGGGCTGCTGGGTTTTGCTCTTTTTTTTGTAACTTTAAGGTCTGTAATTTAAAGACGTAATACTGTGTGCAGGTCTCCGAAGAGGGGGCTGTCGTTGAACCTTTATGCTATCAGAACGGTAGGATTTGTGCTACCCGAGCTGCCTATCGTTTGGTTACGAAGACTGTTGGCAATGATGATCTTGGTCGCTTCTGGGGTTACGTTTTTAATGAGTACTTCGCCGCTTGGGCTAAAGTGACTCAGTTGTTTCAGAGAGGTAGGCGTCGATTGCTTCGCGGGCCTCCGCTGGTCATCCCGAAGGTCGAGGCTACGGAGTCTGAAGAGATTTACGACGTTCCATGGGTGTATGACGATAGCCGTGGTGACGGGCTACCTGGGATGTTTCTTGAACTCTGAATTTCTGTTGTCGTTTTCGAGCTTTAGGCTTGACTGAGTGTTGGTTGTTTTGTTTGTTTATTGTTGGCGATGATACAATTTATGCATTTGTTGTGAGTGTTTGGAAAAACTTCCCTCCCCCCTAGCAAACGAGGGCGAGGTTGCTAGCGCGAAGTGTTTTACTTCGGAAAAACTTCCCTTCCCCCTAGCAAACGAGGGCGAGGTTGCTAGCGCGAAGTGTTTTACTTCGGAAAAACTTCCCTCCCCCCTAGCAAACGAGGGCGAGGTTGCTAGCGCGAAGTGTTTTACTTCGGAAAAACTTCCCTCCCCCCTAGCAAACGAGGGCGAGGTTGCTAGTGCGAAGTGTTTTACTTCGGAAAAACTTCCCTCCCCCCTAGCAAACGAGGGCGAGGTTGCTAGCGCGAAGTGTTTTACTTCGGCAAAACTTACCTCCCCCCTAGCAAACGAGGGCGAGGTTGCTAGCGCGAAGTGTTTTACTTCGGAAAAACTTCCCTCCCCCCTAGCAAACGAGGGCGAGGTTGCTAACGCGAAGTCTTTAGCTTCGGCAAAACTTCCCTCCCCCCTAGCAATCGAGGGCGAGGTTGATAACGCGAAGCCTTTCACTTCGGAAAAACTTCCCTCTCCCCTAGCAAACGAGGGCGAGGTTGCTAACGCGAAGTCTTTAGCTTCGGAAAAACTTCCCTCCCCCCTAGCAATCGAGGGCGAGGTTGATAACGCGAAGCCTTTAGCTTCGGAAAAACTTCCCTCTTTTATTAATCTGGGGCGTTGGTTGTTACAACCGTGGTTCGGCTTTGTTACACTTCGTCTCTGCGGGTGCGGCTCCTGGTCCTGCTTGCGACTCCGGCGTTTACTGGTTTCCAAGGTTGCCTATTGTTTGGTAGGTACCTCTTTCTTGGGCGGCCTTGCTCTTCTTCGCCGGAAGAGATACTGATGAACTCTAGTAACGCCTCTTCGTTTGGCGGCACGACCTACAACGGCTCCGGGTCTTGTTGGTATTGTTGAACTTCTAACCTTTGCTCTAAGTTTTGGTTTTGCGGGTGCTGGTTTTGGCTTTGGTTTTGCTGCGAAGAGCTCTCAGATACCCTCAGGTTCTTCATTGCTTGTAGGTATTTTTCTATGTTTTTTCTGGTTGTACCTTCGTCGCTCATTTTGTGATGTTGCTGGTGTGCTTGTTGATTTGCTCAAGGTGTGGTTTATATAGGGGTTGCCGTTGCTCTTCGCGGTGCCGAAGAGTCAGGTGGCTCTTACTGTGGGTACAGTCGGTAATGGTGGAACTGTGTGGCTTTATTTGTAGGTAGCTGTTTCTGATGAGCTAGATTCTTCGTAGATGGTGGTCCACGGAGTCATGAGGCGCACTGCCGTGTGTCGAAGATTTATTTGCCGCTTGGGCGTTTCATTCTTCTCGAAGAATGTTCTCACTTTACTGAGCGATTACGAGTTTTCCTGCTTGAGGAATGACTCAGGATTTCTTTACCCTGATAAGCCGGAGAGATACGCGTTTTTGCGTAATGGCGTAGGTTTACGCTTCGGGCGTTTTTGCCCTTGAGATATGGCGAACTCTCGATGGAGTTTGCATCGAAGTTGTGATGCTTGAGAGACAGATAGGGGAAAGGAGCTGCGTTAATTTGCAGGGATTACATTGGGTCTCACCTCGTTAAAAACCTCACCCCCTGGATGGGGTTCCCCTGTGAGGAAAAGAGTATGAGCCCTTAGTTGCAGGATTTAAATCTAGGCTACAGCGAAAAGCAGAAGGACTTCGCTTATATTTCCGCGAAGCCCTGATACATTTGTTATGCGAAGTATCTCTTGAGGTTGTCCGCATTCCATGGATGCGGGAGTTCGTTTCCATCCTTATCACAGAGATGGTAGGCTCCGGGCCTGTTGCTCTTGATGATGATGTAAGGTCCTTGCCATTTTGGCTCTAGTTTTCCCTTGCCCTCCATTTTTGGGCTCCGGAGGAGTACTAGATCTCCTGGTGAGAAGGATTTGTTAACCACCTTGCGGTCTCTCCATTTTTTTGTTTCGGCTTGATAGCTTTCCAAATTTTGGACAGCACTGACTCTGTCCATTTCCATCATGTCTTTCGATATTGCTATGTCTTCGGGGTTTATCTCATGTGCTTCGGCTCTTGGGCCTTTGTACTTGATTTCTTCAGGTGTCATAGCTTCGTCTCCGAAGAGTAGCTTGAAAGGGGAGAATTTTGTTGCCCTTGATTCTGAAGTGTTATGGGACCAGATTATCTTCGGCAGCTCATCCGCCCATTTTCCTTTCTTCTGATTGAGAAGGCATTTTTTGACTCCTGTGAAGATTTGCTTGTTCGCATTTTCGACAGCTCCGTTTGACTCCGGGTGATACACAGAGACGAAGTGTGCGGTTGTTCCGATACTTCGGCAGTATTCTTTGAACTCGTAGTTGTCGAACTGCTTGCCATTGTCAACTGTTATCTCTTGAGGTACCCCAAAGCGGCACACTATGTTTTGCCAAAAGAATTTACGTATGGTTGGCGCTGTGATGTTGACGATTGGTTTTGCTTCGATCCATTTTGTGAAATATTCCAGGGCGACTACCGCGAAGGCGTAGTTCCCTTGTGCAGCTGGTAGTGGCCCGACGATGTCGATACCCCATCTCTGAAGGGGCCATGTTGGTTGGATTACTTGTGTTGGTGTTGGCGTCTCTTACGGTCGCGCGGGAAACACGCGACCGTGGGAGACGCCGGGGGTTATGGAATTGTTCACTTGCACTATTTAACCAAATAATCCACAACTAGTAACAAGTACTAGATATGAATTATAAGGTTTGTCATGTTAAATAGAATATCCGCAAGCGGACGGATAACCCGTTGTAGCATTTCACCCGAGAGTATTCCAGGGTATCGTATTTATATTTTCCCAAAGGAAGACATGGTTGACAAGAGTACTTATGTTCATGGTGTTACAAACGATAAGTGATATAACCACATTCCAATGCAGGGGTAAGGTTTAATAATAATAAGGATAGTGTGACACACACGAAGGCATTCCACTCTCTCTAATAAAAGGCGAGAGACAATCCTAAGCAATGCTAAGTTAGACTAGCGAGCTACTACTCCAAAGGTACAACATTCATATAGCGTGCACAACCTCTACCTATCATCTAGCGTCATGCAAGCACAAGCAAGCGTCTAATGCCTAGACAACATCGGGAGATCCGGCATACGCAAGGTCTGCCTCGCGACTCCGGCCTATTTACGAACTCCTATGCCGTGCCCGAACGTGGAGGGTTCCTTTGGATGGACAGGGCTGTCACTTCCTGCCACCTACCTCTACAAACCGTGGGACACGCACATACCCAAGGGTGGATAGACTACCCCGGCACCATGCCAGCGTTACTAACCACGACTCTAGATCCCTCGAGGCACCCCCAACCCTTCGGATCGACGGGGTGATAAATCTAGAGCACCTTTGCAGGACAATGAGCCTGATGCCTAAACATGAGAACAACTAGCCTAACTAGCATAAACTAGATAAAAGGGATCAAAGCTAGCACTAAGTCATGCATAAGCGTTCGTCGCTCAAGAACGAGCGACGAACGATGAACGATTAAGCAAGTTCAAGAATAATCGATGATCGAGTATGAACGAACGAAGAACGAATGATGAACGAGCATGAACGAACAACGAACGATCATACAAGATCATGATAGAACTAGCAAGCTCATAACAACTATATGAATACTTGTATTCCATAGATTAAATAACAAGTCTTACAAAGAGAGAAAAAGGATACAAGAGCACTACCCAATTCTCCACAAGACTTTGGGAGCAATAGGGCAACCCACTACTCAGCCTAGCACTACCTAGAATTGCCTCTAGCTCTAGTGTGAGGAGGAGGGAATGATCCTTGTGTATTGTGTGTCTTGGAAGGAGGGGGGGTACCCCTCCTTATATAGACTTTGAAGGTCGGTAACTTTGAGGCGGTTCCCGAGGTCGGTGGCATTTAATGCAGGGGGAACCGACCTCCAGAGGTCGGTTACAAACCGCCATAGAAAGATGTGCCCAGGGGGCCACCCTGCCAGGTCGGCCGACCTGGCCAGGGGGGGTCGGCCGACCTGTGCCTGGCCCCTCCTGGGCTGGGCTTTGGCAGGTGGCTCTCCCTCTGGGTCTACTTCTCTGGTCCAGGTGCATTTGGCCTTAGTTGTGTTGGACTTTGACGAGATTTGGCCTTTTGTCTTGGAGTTGTATTCCCGCGGCGAACGTTGTTTTGTAGAAGTGTTGATTCGTCGCCTTGGGGCATGATTTCACCTGGATTTCTCCCTTATTCCACCTGCACACTAAAATCTAGAGGTACATGTGGAAATAGGTTATTCTTAAATAAAATGCGTGTAAAGAATGTCCAATCCTTCTTGTTTATTGAGCTAGTTGACGGTCGAAATTGGTCCGTAACGACCGTCAACAACTCCCCCAAGCTTACCCCTTGCTCGTCCCGAGCAAGAAGTAGGACTTTAGGTTGTTGATCAGGAGCTGCTACAATGCCTACTTCTCAAAGGTACCAAGTGTGTAACAAAGATACTCATCCTTGAGTTGAATAAGTTGGCCAAGGTAACTCACCCTTTTCCCTTAGTCCTTATGGGGCTTTTGCTTTATACTTCACCTTGGGCGGTTGAGAGAGAGAACGGTGTACGAGCATTTGTTTTCTCATTCCTTGTCTTGCTTTTATTCTCCGGAGGTTTTCAAAAAGATTTTCAAAAATAAAACCAAGTTCCTCAAGTGATACTCTCGAGTCGCTCAAGTGGTGTTTTTATCCCTTACCAAGGCATGTGTGTTGCCTCATCCTACATCTAATAGGCTTTTTGTGGAGCTCAAGGTAGGATATGAAGAGAGGCATACTTGCATTCATATTTTGCAAAACCAAAAGAGTGGATCCACGGAGATAGCAAGCCATACAATCAAAGATCAAGATGTGCAAGTGTGTATATGTGGATGGTGGTGTAAGTGACTACTCCTCTTTTTGTTCACCTCTCTTTAGTTTGTATTTTGGGCATGGCTATCTTTTCTTCTTTCTTTTTCTATGCTCAAGATGAGAGCAGATAAATTTTCTTTTTCTTTTCATGCTCATCTTCTGTGAGCTTTATTTTCTTTCTTTCTTTTGCATAGCCATGCCTAATTTTGAAATTTCAAGAGAGGTGATAAATTGTGAGGAGTGTATTTATTTTGGTGGATGGCATGACATGTTGCTAACTTCCGGTGTAGAAGTTTAGCATATGAGGTGGAATGTGTACGTGATCTTGATCATGAGAGTATGAAAATCATCTCACTAGGGTCACACAATTTTGATAAAGCTCAATGAAATGACAAGCAGCATATGTAAGGTTTTTCATTAAGTACTACATATGGCTTTGGTAGGAATTTATCATCACTGAGGAACTTATAAATTTTTTTATGATTTTCGAAAACAAAATCTCCGGAGTTTTTTCAAGCTTAATTTGGAACAAGATTGCATCAGCTCTTTTTACCATATCATCTCTCTCAACAACTTAGGTTCAGAGCAAGCGTATGCTACCCACAAGTTTCAGGTTCTAAGCAAGTATTTTTCAGCCAACAAACTCAAAACTTGGAGAATACTAAGTTATAAACTAGGCACAAGAGAGAAATACGGCAGAGCAACTATTCATCATCTCAACATAGAAGGAAAATAAACATTTTTACAGCACATAAAAAGAAACTACACTAATTATTTTTGTTCTTTTTAGTTTTGTTATTTTTATTTTGTTTTTCATACGAGAAGCAGGAACAAGCAAAAAATGAAAGGAAAAGGATACAAGTTGCGATACATGATACCTTAGCGGGGGGCATGGTGTCTCCCCCCCAAGCTTGTTCTTCCTCATGGGTTTGGTGGATTGAACCCCATGTGGCGAAAGTAAGCCGAAAGGTCGGCTTGTCCCCGCTCCGTCATGTTGGTGAGGTTGGTGAGCTGGGTGTCGGTGCGTTCTTGCCACTGATGGGTTTGTAGGATGTGTTGATTCAGCGCGTATTGAGTGTCTTCCGCCGTGGTCTCGAGCCTTCCCATTTGCTCGGAGAGGTTGTTCATTGCTTGCTCAAGGTGGAAATCTTGAGTCGCACCAGAGTCGGAGGAGTGTTCCTCCCATTGTTGTTGCGGAGTGAACATCCTTGGGTCATGCCCCGAGGTTTGCCACGCCGAGCCCCCGGCCATGTGCGGTGGCGGGGCTGAGTATACACCGGGAAAATACCCGGTGTGACCATACCCCGGGCCACCATGAGCCATGGGCTGCGGTGTGGGTGCTTCGGAACTTGATGGCTGCTCCGACCTGCGCGTCCTCCTGCGAGAAGAAATACTCCTGCGCGCACTCTCCATTTCTTGGAGCTCAATGGTTAGATTTTTGCAAGTATACAAGCGAAGATCCGGGTTAGGTAACCGAAACTCGTTTGTATACCCGACAAAATAAAATATGAGGGAATCATTTGGACCACGCTTAAGTGTATGACCGCGAATAAGATAATCTTTGTTTATGAGCATGCGAGGAGTATCAATATATTCAACATTAGCATCATGCAAAGCACCTACTCCTGCAGCGATACGTGTGATCAATGAAGTGCACTCGATAGGTCCTATCATCCCAAAATTATCTAGCCATTGGTGAATCATGTATTGCACAGGAGAAATCTTAATTTTCTCAACCATAGCATAAAGAATTTTCATTTCATCCTCGCGCACCACTCTAATATCACTCCTAGGAAAAAGAGTGATGCCAATCCACATGTGCAAAAAACGCAAAGTAGGGTGATGGATGTGATTAGTTCTAGGCTGCACACAAGTTGAAAAACCCGTAATCCTTTCCCAAAATGCAAGCTTTGAAAAATCAGGAAGGGCATTATCAATATCAACATTGCAGCGAGTATTAAAGCCGAGTATCATGCTAAGGTCCTTCCATTTCAAACGGTATTCTTCCCGGAAAAACCGAAAAGTAATACCTTCATCTACTACTCGTAGGGTGCATAAAAACTGAAGTGTAAGCAAGCGGGAACCCGGCTCATGTACACTAGCAAAATCTTTCCACCCTATAGCTTTGAATACTCGAGAAAATTCAGCATCCATACCTGTTTGTTGCAGCAGCTCCGTGTCAAATGCTCGCGTAGGAGCAAAGATACGGTTTTGAAGAAGTGCGTAGGCGTTCGTCTCGTGCTCGCCCACCAAGTCGAGGTCGGTGTCGGCGAGGAGATGATGCTCGTTGTTGCTCTCTTCTTCGGCTGCATGTGGTGGACTTGGCGGTGGTTCGACCACGGGGCGCGCGCGCGTGCTTCGGCGTGAAGAGCTTGGACTTGAGCTTGAGCTTAGGGATTTCTTCAACGATCCGTACAGCCGCTTTGCTCCCGACATGGCTGCAGCGACGAGAGCAAGAACACAAGAACAAAAACTCCTAACGGGTTATGTTAGGGAAAATTGAATCGGCGAAACCGTCGGTTGTTCTTGTGAGCAAGAAAATCGCAACTCGAAAAAACAAACAAAAACAAATCAAAGCACAAACTGAAAGAACAGAGGGAGAGGAGTTTTTTATGCAGAATTTTGAGGCAAGCACAAAGTGAGAGCAAAGGAGAACCTTGTGAGCAAGAGAGTGAAGTGAATGAGGAATGAAATGAGTGTGTGTGAGGGAGAGAGCTCAATGGCCGGCCAGCTCCATTTATACTTGCAGCATTGCAGCTGTTTTCGAACGTTGGAGAGGCAATGTGACCGTTGGAGCAAAGGAGGGGGGCAGCAACGGCTAGCCCAGGTCGGCCGACCTGTCCTGGTGGGGTCGGCCGACCCCTCTGTGGGGCCCACTGGCTCCTTCCTTGGCCTGTAGCCTCCAACGGTCATATGGTTCATGACCTTGGCTGCTGTGCCCAGAAAAACCTCGAAAATATTGCTCATAAAGATTTCCAAATAAAATCATGCCTCGAAATTCAAATGGTTTTCGGAAAAATTGAAACTAGAAGAGAGAATGTGTCGGAAAAATCCCAACATGTGGAAAATTTATTGTAGTGGTACAGAGGTACTCCAAAACTTTGCACAAAAGAGTGAAAAAGTTTTGAAGAACCAAATATTTTTGGAGATTAATTCTTGTATATTTTTTTTTATATGCATGGCGAGAAAAAATTCAAATATGCTGGCGGAAAAAATTCAAACGATTGAAATAAGAAATTCTTGTGGTGAAATAAAATATGCAAGGTGATTTTAAAGTTTTTAAATGCAAGTGGTGGGTTTGAAAAGGAAAAATCAAAAAGGAATCAAAAGAAATGATAATGCCGATTATCCTGTCGGCCAGGGCTTCGCCGTTTTAAGTCCGGCGAGCAAGGACTTCTCCATGCGTTTCATTCTTGAGGTGCCGGCCCCGTCCTTGGAGAAGAGGATGAAGATGGCTGCACCTTCTTTACTTGCCACATTTGTTTGATCTTGGGTTGTGTTGGTGGCTTCTCAATTTGAGGGGTCGATTTCTTGACCCATAACCCCGGCCTTGTTGTTGCGGGCTTCTTGGGTTGGTACCATGACGGGTTCTCACGTTTGTCAATTTGCTTCCAAAGAGCAATGAGACTATCCATCTTTCTCGGGGTCACTTCAACTTCTTTGATGTTTGAGGGGTTTGGCCCATACTTGATCTTGATCATCGAGCATTGTTCTTTTCGGGGTTGAAACTCGAATTTCTCCTCCTTCTCATTGATGTAGAAACGGATTTCTCCGACCCCAACATCAGTTTGAGCTTTCGCGGTGCTAAGAAAGGGACGTCCCAAGATGAGGGGCGTTTCCTTGTCAATATCCATGTCCAGCACCACAAAGTTCACCGGGACGGTGTGGCCTCTTATGAATACCGGCACATCTTCCGCAATCCCCATTGGAAAGCGAAAGGATGAGTCGGCCAATTGTAGCCGCATCGCTGTTGGCGTGAGGAACTTGTACTTTAATTGCTCGAAGATTGCCTTGGGCATAATGCTCACGCTGGCCCCAAGGTCGCACAGTGCGTAGTTGAAGTGGAATCTCTTGATTGCACAAGGGATTACTGGAAAGCCTGGATCAGCTTTTATTGTAGAAGGTTCTTCTCTTATTTGCCTGTTCTCCCCTGCATGGTTAGTCTTACGAGAGAACATTTCCCCTCTCGTAGTGATAACGTTAACTTTTTCAATGGGAGATTCTGGTTGCCCAGGAATCTGCCCGGAATTAGAGGTAGGAACAAGAGCAGTAAGCTGAGCAAGTTGGGTTTCTATCATTTTGTTAAAACTCAGCTGATTTTTGAAAGCTGAAGAAAAACCTTCTAGCTGTGAATTTATATTTTCTAAAACTTTATCGTTGGCAGCAAGCTTTTTGTTGATTGATTCATTAATTTTGGCTTGTCCAAGAACCAAATCTTTCAAAGAGGGCTGATTATTGTAAAAACCAGGAAAATTGTTACCTCTATTTTGATTTTGATTATATCCTTGACCTCCGTTTGGACGATACCCGTTGTTGTTGTTCATGTAGAACGCATCTTCTTGGGTGTGGGGGCAATTCTTCCCCATATGGCCCGTATCCCCGCATTCCTCACACGTCATGTGTGAGTCCAATGCACGAACACTACCACTTGAATTGTGTTCATCCAAACGCTTCATGAGAAGGTCAAGTTTGGCGGACAACATGTCCACTTCCTTGACAGGGTGGATGCCTTTTGAGCGTGTTTGGAGTCGATCATCGCTCCACCCTTGATTGGAGACCATCTTCTCTATAAGATCTTTTGCTTGAGTAACGGTTTTGGACAAGAAGGCTGCTCCAGCAGTGGCATCCATATGTCCACGGGCTGTTGGTGTTAACCCATTGTAAAAGTGTTGAAGAATGAGCCATTCTTCCATCCCATGGTGTGGGCAGGCTGATGTGTATTCTTGGAGCCTTTCCCATGCCTCGGGTATGGATTCATTTGTTGCTTGCTGGAAGCTTGCAATTCTTCCACGAAGAGCATTGGTTTTGCCCATCGGGAAGAACTTAGCGAGGAATGCCGTAGAACATTTGTCCCAAGTGTCAATATTGGCGCGGTTTGCATAGAACCATTGTTTCGCTTTCCCAAGGAGGGAGAGCGGAAACAAACGGAGCTTGATAGCATCTTGATTGCCTTCTCCCGTGCCTGACGTGTTGCATATTTCTAGGAATTGTTGGAGATGAGAGTTGGCGTCCTCGGAAGCCTTCCCACAAAAGGGTATGGCTTGCACCATAGTGATGAGGCTGGACCTTATGTTAAGTCCGGCGTCACCAACGTCGACGTTGGGTCCAATGGGCACATTGGCGACGGTGGGCGCGGAGTATTCACGAAGGGTCTTTTCAGCCATGACGTTTGACGTAGATGGTGCGGAAGTTGCGGGTTCGCTTGTCGAGAGTACTTGAGGAGAGACGACGACGCGGTGTCGAGTCTTCCTCACAAGTGACTCGGGATTATCAACGAAGTTTTTCGGCAAGTCGAATCCACGCATACACTATCCTGTTTTCACATCAAAGAGAAAACAGATCAAGGTTAGCCTGCATGGGCAATGGTTAAACCACATCAAGTGTAATCATGAACAATCATTGTATTCTTGTTAACCAATGTCTTCCCCGGCAACGGCGCCAGAAATGCTTGTTGGCGTCTCTTACGGTCGCGCGGGAAACACGCGACCGCGGGAGACGCCGGGGGTTATGGAATTGTTCACTTGCACTATTTAACCAAATAATCCACAACTAGTAACAAGTACTAGATATGAATTATAAGGTTTGTCATGTTAAATAGAATATCCGCAAGCGGACGGATAACCCGTTGTAGCATTTCACCCGAGAGTATTCCAGGGTATCGTATTTATATTTTCCCAAAGGAAGACATGGTTGACAAGAGTACTTATGTTCATGGTGTTACAAACGATAAGTGATATAACCACATTCCAATGCAGGGGTAAGGTTTAATAATAATAAGGATAGTGTGACACACACGAAGGCATTCCACTCTCTCTAATAAAAGGCGAGAGACAATCCTAAGCAATGCTAAGTTAGACTAGCGAGCTACTACTCCAAAGGTACAACATTCATATAGCGTGCACAACCTCTACCTATCATCTAGCGTCATGCAAGCACAAGCAAGCGTCTAATGCCTAGACAATATCGGGAGATCCGGCATACGCAAGGTCTGCCTCGCGACTCCGGCCTATTTACGAACTCCTATGCCGTGCCCGAACGTGGAGGGTTCCTTTGGATGGACAGGGCTGTCACTTCCTGCCACCTACCTCTACAAACCGTGGGACACGCACATACCCAAGGGTGGATAGACTACCCCGGCACCATGCCAGCGTTACTAACCACGACTCTAGATCCCTCGAGGCACCTCCAACCCTTCGGATCGACGGGGTGATAAATCTAGAGCACCTTTGCAGGACAATGAGCCCGATGCCTAAACATGAGAACAACTAGCCTAACTAGCATAAACTAGATAAAAGGGATCAAAGCTAGCACTAAGTCATGCATAAGCGTTCGTCGCTCAAGAACGAGCGACGAACGATGAACGATTAAGCAAGTTCAAGAATAATCGATGATCGAGTATGAACGAACGAGGTGCATTTGGCCTTAGTTGTGTTGGACTTTGACGAGATTTGGCCTTTTGTCTTGGAGTTGTATTCCCGCGGCGAACGTTGTTTTGTAGAAGTGTTGATTCGTCGCCTTGGGGCATGATTTCACCTAGATTTCTCCCTTATTCCACCTGCACACTAAAATCTAGAGGTACATGTGGAAATAGGTTATTCTTAAATAAAATGCGTGTAAAGAATGTCCAATCCTTCTTGTTTATTGAGCTAGTTGACGGTCGAAATTGGTCCGTAACGACCGTCAACAGTTGGCTGGGAGATACCGGAGAGTTTGCTTGCAAACTTTTGACAGGCTTCGCATTTTCTGACTAGGTCCTGGGCATCGGTGAACGCGGTGGGCCAAAAGAATCCTTGGCGAAGGGCCTTGGCGTAGATGGATTTTGTTCCGGCATGGGCTCCGCAAATTCCTTCGTGAATATCGCGGAGCAGTTGGATCCCTTCTTCGCGGCTGATGCACTTTAACAGGGGTTTGCTGATGCTGGATCTGTATAGCTGATCATTGAGTATAACGTAGTTTCTTGCTCTTGCTTTCATTCTTTTTTCTTCGGTTTCATCTAGAGCTTCGTAGTAATTCCGAAGGTAAGCCATTATGGGTGATCTCGAGTCTTCGCTTTGTATGATGTTTACGAGTTTGATTTCTTTCTCGGGCGTCTTTATCGAAGGTGATGTCAATGTTTCGAAGAAAACGTCTGGCGGCAGGGGTTCTTTTCTTGAAGCTGCTCTTGCTAAGCCATCTGCTTCATGATTATCGCTTCGTTCAAGGTGGACGCAAGAGAAACCTCTGAAATGCTTCTCGGTGCTTCGAATTAAGTCCAGGTTCTTTTATCAGCTCTGGGTCTCGGGCCGTGAAGGTTTTGTCAATGTGGCTCTGAATGACTTTGGAGTCGGTGTAAATTACGAAGTTGAGGACACCCAAAGCTCTTAGCTTTCTGAGTGCTAGCAATACTGCTTTGTATTCTGCGATGTTGTTTGTGCACTTGTCAGTTTCTTTGCTGAATTCAAGTCTGACTGCGTATCTCAATTTTATGCCCGAAGGAGAGGTAAGGACAGCCGAAGCCCCAGCCCCTAAGTGACCCCATGCTCCATCACATCTGATTTGCCATGGTTGCTCGAAGACTGGGCCCTCGGTGTAAGAGCTAGGCTCAGTCCAATCTGCTATGAAATCGGCAAGCACTTGTCCGTTGATGGCACTTCTGCTTTCGAAGTCTACAACATGTTCAGATAGTTCCGCTGCCCATTTGGAGATTCTTCCCGATGCCTCTCTGTTGCCAAACATTTCTGACAGAGGTTGATTTGTAAGCACTTTTATTGTATGAGCTTCGAAATAGTGCCTCAGCTTTCTTGAAGCCATTACTACTGCATAGGCGATCTTTTCGAGCTCTGAATAGAACAATTTTGAGCCGGAGAGGGCTTCGGAGACATAATAAACTGGGACTTGAATTTTTACTTCGATTCCTTTGTTGTTTGTCTTTGCTTGTGATTGGACCAGGGCCGCGCTAACTGCTCTGTGGGATGCGGCGACATACAAGTACAGTGTTTCTTTTGCCTTCGGGCTGGCGAAGGCTGTCATCTCTTTGAGATACTTCTTCAGGTCAGCGAAGGCTTTTCTTTGAGTTTCTCCCCATTCGAATTTTCCGGAGTCTTTTAACACTTGAAAGAAAGGGAGGCTCCTTTCGGCTGATCTTGAAATGAACCTGTTGAGCGCTGCAATTCTTCCGGTCAGCTTTTGTACGTCCTTGATGGAAGCTGGCTCTTTCATGTTGAGGATGGCTTCTATCTTGTCGGGGTTGGCCTCTATACCCTTGATGGATACCACGCAGCCAAGAACTTTGCCCTTGGAAACTCCGAAGACACATTTTTCTGGGTTAAGCTTGAGATTTGCTTGTCTGAACTTAGCGAAGGTCTGAGCTAGGTGAGATATATGATCACTTCGCTTATCGCTTTTTACGACGATGTCGTCGACATATACAAGTACTATTGTTCCTTCCATCTCTTGCAATACTTCGGTAGTCATTCTGCAGAATGTTGGCCCTGCATTCTTCAACCCTTCGGGCATTCTCACAAAACAAAAGGTTCCGAAGGGGGTGATGAAGCTTGTTTTCTCTTCGTCTTCTTTTCTCATGAAGATTTGATGATAGCCGGAGAAACAGTCCAGCAGGGAAAGTAACTCGGCTTCCGCTGCGGCGTCTACTATCTTGTCGATGCGAGGTAGAGGGAAGTCATCTTTTGGGCATGCCTTGTTTAAGTCGGTGAAATCAACGCACATTCTCCATTTTCCGTTCTTCTTCTTCACTGGGACAGTATTTGCCAGCCAGGTGGGGTACTTGACTTCTCTGATGACCCCAGCATCGAGGAGTCTTTGGACTTCGGCTTTTACAGCTGCGACTCTGTCGTCTGATATTTTTCTTAACTTTTGCTTCTTCGGTTTGATCTTTGGATCAATGTCCAGCTTATGCTCAATTGTTTGCCTGCTTACGCCTTGGAGGTCTTTTGATGACCATGCGAAGACGTCTTTGTTTTTGCGGAGCAGCTCTATGAGTTCTTCTTCTTCGTTCTTCGGGAGTTGATCACTTATTATCACTGCTTGATCTAGGATAAGGTCGTCGAGCAGTACTCTTCTTGTTCCGTCCTTGTGGGTGATGCGAGGTTCTTCTTTGTCCAGCAACTTTTCTGGCACTAAGTGCTTGTGCCTTTCTTTTTTGCCTGGGTCTTCGCTTACGACATACACATTATTTTGGCCGGGGGTTATTCCCTTCTCGATATTCCTGGCTTCTTGCTGGTCTCCGAAGACTGTAATGACTCCCTTCGGCGAGGGCATTTTCATGACCAAGAATGAATTCCTGATGACAATATCGAAGGTATTGATGACACCTCTGCCGAAGATGGCGTTGTATGGGTAGTTCATTTCCACCACGTCGAAGGTTATATGTTCGGTTCTGGGGTTTGACGTATCCCCGAAGGACACGGGCAGAGAGATTTTTCCCAGAGGGTTGATTCTTTTTCCTCCGAAGCCGTACAAAGGTGTGTCCATTGGTTCAAGGAGTTTCCTGTCCAGTTTTAGCCGGTCGAAGGTACTGGCGAAAAGGATGTCCGAGGAAGCCCCGTTGTCAACCAATATCTTGGTGACATCCCATCCGTAGATGTTTGTTTTGATGACCATGGCGTCATTATGCGGGTGCTTCTTGAGTTCGCAACGTGATAGATCTTCTTCGGTAAAGGTGATTGGCACATGAGACCATTTTGTCTTTCTGATTGGAGCTGCGTTGAAAATTGTGTTTACTGCTCTGAAATAATCTCTTCGTTGTCTCTTTGACTCGAAGTCCGTCGAAGACCCCCCGGTGATTGGTAGTATGGTGCCGAAGGATGGCAGTGGATCTGCAGGAGCCTGATGGATTGACTCAGTCTTCGGTGGAATTCTGGTGATGGGTGGTGGTGGTGGTAGCTCTTCTCGTGTTGTATAATTGTGCGAAGGTGGTGGTAGCATCTTCGGGATGTGGTTTACTTGAGGTGCTGGCGAGAAGTTGTTTGGGTGGAAACTCGAGGGGTGAGGCATTGTGCCTTGATAATGTTGATGGTAGACTGGAGTGATTTGCGGGTATGCCGGATTATATTGTGGTGATGGTTGCCAACTGTGGTTTCCGGAGGTATTGTTGACAACTCTGGGTGGAGGAGCGGGTTGTTCCTTTGTTTTCATTCTTTCCAGGACTGTTTTGGTTTCGGGGCACTCTTTTGAGGTGTGTCCTTGGTCGGGTCCATGGAAAATGCAGTATGGTTTGCGAGGTTCTTGGTTTCTTCCTTTGCCTCGTCCCCTTCCTCTTCCGTTTCTTCCTCCTCTGTAACTGTTAGGCTCCGGAGGTGTTTCCGTCTTTGTGCTGTCGATCTGTTTGATGTATTGGGCTTGCTGTTCGTCTTTATTTCGCCTTCTCGAGGTGTTCCAGTCTGGTTGGCTTCGTTGGTTGTTTGACTTCGCCGCTTGCTTTTGACTGTTTTCAGTTGCTTTTTGTCTTCGATAGTCGGAGTCAGCTTTGCTGTACCTTGCTAGCTCTGTGTATAGGTCTTCGATAGTCGCCGGAGTGTTCATTGTCAATTGCGTCGAACAAGGTCCGGCCCGAAGCCCCGCGATTGCTGCATCAATTGCTGAGCTATCTTCCACTTCTGGGGCCTGAGATCTTAGTTCTACAAATCTTCGGAAATAGTCTTGAAGAGGCTCCCGCTCTCCTTGTACGCAAGCCCGCAGCTCTTGAGCTGAGACGGTTTTGCGTAGGAAACCTTGAAAGTTTTGGGTCAACTTGTCCCTTAGATTTTCCCACGAGTATATTGTGCCTGGGCGAAGGGTTGAGTACCAATCCAACGCCGGACCCTCGAGTGCAGTGATAAGATTTTTGGCTAGAACGATGTCGTTTCCGCCAGCGGAGGAGATTGCAGCTTCGTAGCTCATGAGAAATTGTCTTGGGTCGAAACGGCCATTGTATCTCGGGAGAGGTATTGGCTTGTACGACGTGGGCCATCTCGTGAGTTGAATGCCTTCGGACAGTGGTGAGCTTTTGTCAAATTTGCTGATTATCCCTTCGGGTCTTGTGGTGTTATGGCTTGGTCTTGCTGTTCTTCTAAACACTTGGTCTTGCTGTTCGGTATTTTGCTCTTGCATTTCCCGCAATTCTTCTTCCAGCTGAACGATTGAGGCCTTCGCTTCTTCGATTCTGCTTTGGAGTCTTGTTTTCGAATGTTGGCTGGCCTGTTCGAGGCGAGCGCTTCGTATTTCTCGGAGTCTCTTCAAATGCTTCTGCAACTTGAGGAGGGCTCTGTACTCTTGCTCTTGGTCTTCGGTTCTTGCTCCCTCTTGTTGGGCATTGCTAGTCTCCGGGTTATCGAAATTGACCCTTGAGTTGTTGAACTGTTCCCAATCTTCGTCCGTATCAGTGTCAGTGTCCTGCGCGAAGGGGGGTTCTTCCGCAGGGATGATTTGCTTGTTGGCTGCCTCTCTTATGCGGTTGTCTTCGCCGCAAGGGGCATTGGTGTTGATATTGGCTTGGGCTTCTCCGGTGCGGAGCGGTGTTTCTCCTTGGGGTGTCCTTGCTGCGTTTGATCTTGTTGTTGGCCCGGCGGGTAGCTGTGGCTGCGGGGGTGGCACTGGTTCTTCTTCCGAAGCCCCTTGCGCAACCCTCGCCTTTTTAGGTGGCATTAGGGCTTGTTCTTCGTGCTAGAACCACGGTGGGCGCCAAATGTTGGGATTCTTCGTAAAGAAAGCCCAGCACCGGGTGAAGCACGGAGAAGAAGCGTGAAAGAGAGAGAAGTGGCTTCGCGTGCTTCAAAGGGACTCTGCGCAACACGAAGCCTAGGCTATTGCATTCGTAATCATGTTACATCACCGAGAGTCGACCCCCTCTCCATTGCACGGGAGGGGGTATTTATACCGTGATCAGGAATTACAAATCGATGCCTAAACTACCCCTGATCACGGAGAATAATGTACAGGATATTCGGTACAAAAATGTCCGGAGGGCATAATAGTCTTTTGCCATCTTCCTGTCGAGGGTACACCAGAAACCCTAGCTGCTGACGCACTTGTCCTCCGGGCCCACCCGCAGGTCTTCGGGCGTACACGAGGCACCCAGCCGAGCCTCGTCCGAAGTCCACAGCCTTGCCGCGGCAGCGACCCTTCGGACAATGGATCCGCCCTTCGTGCCCTGCAGCAGGTCCCGCGGATCTTCGGGCGTGCGCAAGGTGCCCCTCTGTTGACGGCCCTTAAGTACCACTTTTGACTGTCAATTACCTGCATAAAAGAAATAAAATGAACACCAAACATAGTGGTAGGAGTTTATTACTAACGATTTCCACGAGTGTTGGTGAATTTGTGAGTGCAGGTACATTTCATATCAAAAGGAGGGAATTCACATCAAGAAGGCCACAACACATCACTCCGAGAAAATCAGCACAGGCAGCCCAACAAGATATGGATCAAAAGTCATACAAAACTCAACCAACTTGGGCCAATGCACGAAGATCATTGAACAAGACATCAAGGAGGACCCCTCGGCCAAAGCCCAAGGCCAAATGGGCCAAGGGGGGGTCGGCCGACCTGCTACAGTGGCAAATCTGGCCCATCTTTCTCTGGCTGGTCGCCACCGCCTTCCTGATGTCGGTTCTGCCTGCATTTAATGCATTGAGGCGGTGGAGGCCCCCAAACCGACCTACTCAAGACTATAAATAGAGGGGTACCCCCTCCCCTCAAGGACACACAAGAAGGAGAGCCTCATTCCACCCCCAAGGGCCTAGAGCCCCTTGTACACTAGTAGAGTAGGGAGAGAAGGGTAGTCCTCCCCTTGTGAGGACTTAACCCAAATCTTGTATCTTGGAGGATACTTATTTAAAGTGAAGTGTTCTTCGTTCGCTCATCGTTCGTTTGTCGTTCGTTCTTCGTTCATCGTTCGTTCGTCGTTCGTTCATCGTTCGTTCGTCGTTCATCTTCATTACAAGTAAGTACTCTCGATCTTCTATTGGATTGTATGTTTCTATTCTAGTATAAGTTCTTCCTTTACTTGCTTGCATGATCATCGTTCTATTCAAGTAAGCATTTAGAGGCGGAATTTATCTTTAGTCCTGTGAACTAGAATAGGTCTGGCAGCGAGGACTTGATTGCCTTGTTGTCACGTGACCTTAGGACTGGCATAGGGACTTAATAGCCCTATTGTCACGTGTCCTAGGAGAGGGTCGCCGGTAGGTGGTGACAGCCCTGCTTGCTTAATCCTCTCTGTTCTAGGGAATTGACTTCTTGGAATCGGTCTGGCAGCGAGGACTTAATTGCCTTGTTGTCACGTGACCCTAGGACTGGCATTGGGGACTTAATAGCCCTAGTGCCACGTGTCCTAGTAGGGGGGGTTTGCCAGTAGGTGGTGACAGCCCTGCTGTGTTAATCCTCTTTGTTCCAGATGGAACATCATCCATAGGAATCCTCTCTACCCGAATCTACCATCCTTCTTCGTGTCCTTGGACCAGCTAGTCTAGTAGATAATTCCACTCCGTTCCTTTGGGATAATATAAATAACGATACCCTTGAATACTCACGGGTGAAGTGCTACAACGGTATTCTCCGTACGCTTGCGGATTTATCTGTGACGTTATGAAATACCAACAAGCATTTCTGGCGCCGTTGCCGGGGAGCGGTTGTTGTCTTATCTTCGAACCTAGTTGGTCCTCGTATTGTATCCCTTTTACTTGTCCTTCTTTTTATTTCTTGTCTCGTATCCATCATCAATCTTACACCATCCATCATTTCTATCCTTTCCTCGAAAACACCAAAAAACATTTATCATGGAGCCAGAACCTACAATCCTATCCTTCTCTGCTCCAAGGGGAGAGTTACTTGAGCCACCACCATCCTCCAAACCCATTTCCACATCTGGCTATTACCTCGACCCTGCCTTAATAACCATAGTGCAAGGACAACCCTTCTCTGGGCTTGAACAAGAAAATCCTTATCACCATCTGCAAGAGTTCGAGCATTTGTGTTCATGCGTCGAGATCCAAGGCATGGCACAAGAAACCATGAAATGGAAGTTGTTTCCTTTCTCCCTTCGTGAGAGAGCGGAACAATGGTACAAGTATACCGTCGGAAGCACGAAGGGGGATTGGGAAAAACTCCGAGATAAATTTTGCTTAGCCTTCTTTCCCTTATCCCGAATCGTTGCTCTCCGACTGGAAATCATGAATTTCTCGCAGAATGAGAAGGAGTCCATAGGTGCGGCCTGGGTTAGGTTTTCCTTGCTAACTCTTACTGGCCCAAACTTGTCTATCCCTGATCCCATGCTATTGCAATATTTCTACATGGGTTTGGACAAGAAATCCGCCCTATATCTTGATATCGCCGCTGGAGGGTCCTTTGCTTCCAAAACACCAACCGAAGGGAGAGAAATCTTGGAGCGGATCACAGAAAATAATTCCTTCATCAATCTTCTTAGTGAGTCCCTCCAAGAGCAAGTTGTGTCAAGCATTAAGGAACCCTCAACACCCGAATCCATCCCTCCTTTGTCCACATCCCATGATTCGCCTGTTGAGCCTCCTCTGGTAACAAGCATTAAAGAACCATTTCTCAAGGAGGACATGAAAGACATTCTTGAGAAAACCTCTTTCGCCACCACTACCATTCATAATTCTCTGGCGAAACCCCTTCTCGATCATGAACCACTTGAGCAAGTGATGTTTGTATCCCCATTTGCATCATTGGATCCTGCTCTATATGAGGATGAGAGGTTTTTCACCCAAGATGAGGATAGAGAAAAAGAAACTTTCTTAACCCAACGATCTTCATCACCATCGCACTATCTTGAGCCTCTTCCCTCTAGCCCTCCGTGTACAATTATGCTTGGTGATCAAGGACCTCTTGAGAAGGAAAACTCTTGGGCTATGGACTTCCTTGAGGCATCAACTCTAGAAGAACCTGATCCTTTGCATGAGCATCAAAGTTTCTTCCTTGAAAACTCACAAGAAACATGCTCATTTGATAGTTCTCTAGAGTCATCGCCCGTTAAACATGATCCTAAGCATGAGCATGATAGCTTCTTTCTTGAACACCCACAAGAAACATGCTCATGCCATGAGTTTCTAGAGTCATCACCCGTTAGAGCGAAATCCATGTTTGATGCCTACAACCACCTTGGTCCTTTGTTTTGTTACTTGTTCTTTGGGATGGTTGTAGATGCTTTTATTTATCATAAATATTGCAAATATCGTTGTGGTATATTGGCACTAACCATGCAGATCATTCTCTCGGATCTCGTCATCGAGCAAAGAAAAAGTGTGAGGGAGGACCCCTCCCCACAAAGGTAACTAATATCGCAACTTGTACCTTTACGCTTTCATCTCACATGATAAAAGAAAAAGTTAAAGCTAGGTGTTTTTATATCCCTTTGCAAAGATCTAATGTGCCTTTAGTTATTTTTGTTGAATTCAATAAATTAGGCTCCCCGGTCTTTAACCCCGGTAGAGTCCTTTTTGTATTTCCACACTCTTTTGTTTGTTTTGAATAAAAGAGCCAGGTACAAGAACAAGTGTGGGGGAGATCTCTTGGTCTTTCATCAAGCACACATTCGAGATCTCCCACCAACACGATGCACAACATCGCACCAACCATCACGCAAATAAGTGGAGCCATCAGGACTGGAAGACAAAGATCAATCATGTGACCCCTCTTGGTCTCCACTACAACTAAGGCGACGGTTTGCGCATCCTATACCCTACTCTTCAGTTCTTGAGTTAAAATAAAATTCTTGCATCAATCATTAAAATTTAACTCAATGATAAAAACAAATCCTTTTATCCCTCAAACAAACATGCATGCTTCTGTTTGGTTGACCTGCATACTCTTTATTCCTCGCTTCGCACACCTGTTGCTTGTGAACACCAACATCATAGGACCCCATGTTTATCTAAGTTGTTGGCGAATGTGATATGGTTGGATGATATGAATCTTGCTTCTTTTGTATAGAGTTCTTGGGAATTTATCTTGAAAATTTAAAAATCCATAACCTTGCGCTCCTCAATGATCTTATATTCCTACCAGAGCCAAATAATGATCATATTGAAAACCCCTACAAATGCTGCTTGTTATTTCTTTGAGCTTTGTCAAATTGTGTGACCCTTGTGAGATGCTTGTCATACTTTCATGATCAAGAACACTTACACCTACACCACCATTACAAAACATGCTAACTTCTACACTGGAAGTTAGCAACACCATTTCCATCCATCTACCCGCCAAATAAATACTCCATCACTTGTTGTTGATGTCTCTCTCCAAATACTCTTGCAAAAGAGACATGGCTATAAAAAAAATAAAAATAGAGAGAAGTTGAAAAAAAAAGAGAAAAAAAAAGGAGAGTGCTCATATGGATGAGCATGAATAAAGAAAGACCTGCTCAAACATGTTGAGCATGATGAAAAAAAAAAGAGAGAAGAAAAAAAAAAGAGAGAGGTGATCGCCATGTTCTCAAACAAAATTCAATCAAGAGGGAGACATCATCGCATCAAGGGGTATCCACCTCATTCCATTTACCACACACATATCCACACACATGCACATTCTTGATCAGATTGTATGGCTTGTTTTCTCTTTTGGATCCACTCTTTGACTTCGCAATATAAGTGATGCAAGTATGCCCCTTTTCATCCCTTCCAAGCTCCACATAAAGCCTTACATAGAAGTAGGATGAAAGGAGGCAAACACATTGCCTTGGTGAGGAATCATACACATTGAGCGAATTGAGAGAATCATTTGAGGAGTACAAGCTATGCTTTGACTTTGAAAATCTTTCAAAAACCCAAGTTACTCAGCAGAGGGGTATTGATGACTTGAATCAAGACCGTTCCATTCCTCAACCGCCCAAGATGGCATGATAGCCACATCAAAGTTCATAGGTGCAGGTATGGCTTGGAATAACTTGTATGCTAGCATCATACCATAGGAAGTCATGTTTTATCTTAATCTTCCACCTTCACTCGAGGACGAGCAAAGGCTCAAGTGTGGGGGTGTTGTTGACGGCCCTTAAGTACCACTTTTGACCGTCAATTACCTGCATAAAAGAAATAAAATGAACACCAAACATAGTGGTAGGAGTTTATTACTAACGATTTCCACGAGTGTTGGTGAATTTGTGAGTGCAGGTACATTTCATATCAAAAGGAGGGAATTCACATCAAGAAGGCCACAACACTTCACTCCGAGAAAATCAGCACAGGCAGCCCAACAAGATATGGATCAAAAGTCATACAAAACTCAACCAACTTGGGCCAATGCACGAAGATCATTGAACAAGACATCAAGGAGGACCCCTCGGCCAAAGCCCAAGGACAAATGGGCCAAGGGGGGGTCGGCCGACCTGCTACAGTGAGGTCGGCCGACCTGCTACAGTGGCAAATCTGGCCCATCTTTCTCTGGCTGGTCGCCACCGCCTTCCTGATGTCGGTTCTGCCTGCATTTAATGCATTGAGGCGGTGGAGGCCCCCAAACCGACCTACTCAAGACTATAAATAGAGGGGTACCCCCTCCCCTCAAGGACACACAAGAAGGAGAGCCTCATTCCACCCCCAACGGCCTAGAGCCCCTTGTACACTAGTAGAGTAGGGAGAGAGTAGGGTAGTCCTCCCCTTGTGAGGACTTAACCCAAATCTTGTATCTTGGAGGATACTTATTTAAAGTGAAGTGTTCTTCGTTCGTTCATCGTTCGTTCGTCGTTCGTTCTTCGTTCATCGTTCGTTCGTCGTTCGTTCATCGTTCGTTCGTCGTTCATCTTCATTACAAGTAAGTACTCTCGATCTTCTATTGGATTGTATGTTTCTATTCTAGTATAAGTTCTTCCTTTACTTGCTTGCATGATCATCGTTCTATTCAAGTAAGCATTTAGAGGCGGAATTTATCTTTAGTCCTGTGAACTAGAATAGGTCTGGCAGCGAGGACTTGATTGCCTTGTTGTCACGTGACCTTAGGACTGGCATAGGGACTTAATAAACCTATTGTCACGTGTCCTAGGAGAGGGTCGCCGGTAGGTGGTGACAGCCCTGCTTGCTTAATCCTCTCTGTTCTAGGGAATTGACTTCTTGGAATCGGTCTGGCAGCGAGGACTTAATTGCCCTGTTGTCACGTGACCCTAGGACTGGCATTGGGGACTTAATAGCCCTAGTGCCACGTGTCCTAGTAGGGGGGGTTTGCCAGTAGGTGGTGACAGCCCTGCTGTGTCAATCCTCTTTGTTCCAGATAGAACATCATCCATAGGAATCCTCTCTACCCGAATCTACCATCCTTCTTCGTGTCCTTGGACCAGCTAGTCTCGTAGATAATTCCACTCCGTTCCTTTGGGATAATATAAATAACGATACCCTTGAATACTCACGGGTGAAGTGCTACAACGGTATTCTCCGTACGCTTGCGGATTTATCTGTGACGTTAAGAAATACCAACACCCTCCGAGCCTCGTCCGAAGTCTTGAGCCTTCGGACGCCGGATACCCTTCGGGCGCTTGCTACGCCGTTCGCGCCCAGCATCAATCCCTGCGGAAGGAAATACAGACGACACGCGGAGGGTAACTTGGTTAGCCTGGTTAAACCCTTCGGGCATAAAGAGGGCTGTCCGGGATCGAGTCCTGCTCCGCGGATCCCCAACAATGCACAATCAATTACTAGCCCCAAACAAGTGATAAACAAAAATCCTAAATAGGAAGGCATGCACCGGGGCTTGCCTGGCTCAAATGTGATGTTAGCTACTAGATAGTCAGCTAGAATCTCCTCCTGAACTGTTCAGCATCCTGATCCTCCAGCTGCTCCTGAATCACCTCGTGTACTATACTACATGACAAGGAAATGCAAGTTAGATGCAATAATAATATGAAGCAATCATGACTTTATTATTTAAAAGGATAGTTATTTACACTGTAAGTGCAAAAGATTAACTTGTATTATTAGTATTTTCTTCATTGGCTCTTGTATAAGTTAATTATTTTAGCTTAACTTAAGTGAAGAAAGGAATTGACGTGATTTTGAAAGTTACTATAGGTGCAGAGGCATTTTTGTTGGATCAGGAATGACCCAAAGTAAAATACTGCGAAGTTTGATGATTTGTAAAGTGGATTATTTACAATAATTTATACAATGCAAGAAAACGATTTAAATCATCAGAAAATAATTAGGCAACATATGACAGTGGAAAAATGTTCTGTATGTGTGTCATCAGATTCTTAAAAAGCATGCAAGAGTTCGTGATTTATGGACATACAGAGAATTTATTATGAATTAAACAATATCTGCACAAATGTATTTTTACAGAAAATACAGTAGGTGCAAAAGGGGATTTGGCATTTTTCCTGAACAGAACATGCTACAGGAAAGCTGCCAAAATTGGATTCATATTTTTTCTGAGTTACATTTACTTTTCTATGTATTTTACAAGCTTCTGGGAATTTCTGGAATTTAAGGTTATCCGGGAAAAAAGGAAAATAGCCGCGGGCTGGTTTGAATCTGGGCCACGGGCTCGGGCTGGGCTGTATCTGGGCCCAGCACCCACTGCGCATGTGCGCACGACGCGTATGGCGAGGCGGCGACGGCGGCGCGGCCGTTCCGGCGACAGGGGGCGGCGAGGAGGGCGAAGAAGGGGCGCGGAAGGCTCACCGAGATGGCGCGGTTCGCGGCGGGGAACAAGGAGTCGACGGCGAGGTCCCGGGGTGGTTCAGCGGCGAGGAGGCGGACGACGTCGAGGTGGCGATGGCGTTCCGGCGAGCTGAGGCGGCGCGGAGAGAAGATGGCGCAAGCATCAGCTTCACAGCGACGACGAGGATCCAGGCATGGGCACGGTTGACGACGAGGACGACGAGAAGGTGCAACTTGACGGAGGGGTGGCGCACGACAGCTCGACGGCGACCTGGAAACTCGGAGTTCCGGCACCCTGGGTGGCGAAAACGAAAGGGGAAAAAGTTCAGCGGGTGCGCAAGATGTCCACACAGCTCCAGACGCGCGGAATTAGAGCGAGGCTCACCGGAGCAGGAGGATTTAAAGGCGAGGAGGAGGTGGTGCGGCGGTCGGGCGTGAGGGAGACGACGCCGATTCGCGCGTCTCACGTCGGAAAAGGGGAATTGGGAGCCATGGTGGAGTTCAAGGGTGACGCTGCGCAGCTCTTCGTCGGGAAGCTCGGCCGGAGTACCCCCGCAGCGGTGGCGCGACGAGCTTGACGACCGGTGGCAATGGCGGAAGGGGAAAACTAGGGTTTAGGCGACGGGGAAAACCGAGAGAGCGAGTTGGGAGAGTGGAGGAGGGTTCGGACAGCTGTGCGCGGCCTCCGTGACTTGTCCGAGCTGGGGAAGCGGCGTGGGCGGCGGCCGCGCCGTACATCGGCGTCCACGCCGCACGCAGGCTCCGGTGGAAAATGATGGAGAGGCTGACGGGTGGGTCCCACGGTATCCTTTCTTTTTCCTGAATTATTCAAACCAGAATTTTCCCCAAACTTTGGAACATAATTTGGCCTAGCAAACAAGCTCCAAAATTCGCAAATTTGGTACCATTGCAAAGCTCTTGAAAAGTTCTACAATCTGGACAACATGCACATCGAAACATTGGTATTTTTGGTTGATCAAGTTGTTACCGAAAATTTTGAGTTACTTCAGAAACTTGGGTTTGAACATTGGTTGAATTTGAATTTCGAATTTTGAAATTGGTTTCTGTTTAGTTTCTGATCAGTTCAAGATGAGTTCCCTTCGTTCCCAATGACACGGGGTGTCACACCGACGTTAGAGGATGCAGCGGCGGCCTCATCACCACGGCTGGGGCGGCGGGTGCTCATTAGATGCAGCAGAAAGCAAGCACGACGTAATTAGTAGTTTGGTTCCGCAAGCCTATTAATTTGGTACCACAAGCCTTGTAATTGGAAAGCAAAGCGTAAAGCTAGCAGCAGCTGCGCTTGGAATCTAGTCATACATTGAATGCGGATTTTTGCCTGTGTATTTCACTGTCGCTGCAAGTTGCAGCCCAATGGGAACGTACATTTTGGTAACATTCGTTTTTGTCATATCCTGTATCTTTCTGTGTAATCCTAAAAAAAAATAAAAAATCCTGTATCTCTCTGAGTTAGTCACGCCTTCTTTGTTTCAGTTAGATTATTTTCTTTACTGAAATATAGAATATTGCATCTAGTCTCACTACATGGCATTTGCAGCCCATTAGCTCAAGCAGTATAACCAAACCGAACAACACTGCTTCTTTCTCGAGCAAGCATTCAAGTACTTGAAACACAATTACACACACACACACACACACACACACACACACACACACACACACACACACACACACAGAGTTATTGGTCACCAGCAATGGTATTTATAAAACTGGTGTCAACAAAAACTTAAGGTTGAGTACGTCTACTTTTATTAAATCATATACAATATTTTTGCCATCGAGTGGTCACCAGCAACCATGTACCACAACTTATCTAGTTGTATATATAACTAGCGTACTACTAGTAAGGTCCTAAGGGGGGTGAACTAGTGAGTATAAAGAATCTAGCAGGGTCTAGGCTGCAAGTAGCAATCTTCTCCTATAGTCGATGTCCATAGAGCGCAAGAAATCGCATAAGATATACCTAGTTGCGGAAACTCTCTTGAATTCCAAGATAAGAGTGGGATGCATCAGGAATTGACACAGGACATTAGGTACTCGTGTTGTAGACATAACCGAGCAATTCCGCTGACAGGTCACGTCGCCCTGCCCGTACATCGCCCAGCAAGGGCGGTTGCAGCACTTCGGGAAGTAGTAGAACACAGTAGCACAACCCTCTTCCGGAAGCAGCAGCACTTGATTGAATTTCTTGTCTTCAGGCTCGCTCGTTGGCGGCACTTGGGCAGCCCACCTGTCATGCGCTGAGGTGACAAAGATGTGGAGACAAGGATGCCGCCGAGCCTGGCGATGGTGGAGTCGCAAGGGCGGCGTGCTGTGGTACCTGACGTGGCGGCAAAGCAACCGCCTCGCGTTCTCGCCCTGGCTCGTCCGAGTTCTGTATCATAGCTCGCGGCTCGGCCCCTCGCAGCTCGCCTCTGGCTCCCTCATCCGCCACGAGGATCGTCTGCACAGCATTGTGCCTTCTCGGCCTCGACGGCATAGTGGGAACAGACTCCGTTCCTTGCAGCTCGCCTCTTGCATAGGCATATCCAAGCGTCCTCGCGTGAGGCGAGCCCGCGGCTTGAGGTGTTCGACGTCGGTGGATGGGTGCGGTGGCGTGGTCCTGCTTTGCCAATTGGCGTGTGTGCTTGTTTTCACTCGTACGAGCCAGGTCCTGTACGTGGTCTTGTACATGGTCGTGCAACCATGTACGACAACTTAGACAATTGTATTGCCTCCATTCTAAAATTGATGACGTTAGGACAAGTAATCTATTGCAATTTTGAAAATCACTCGTCCTAATTAATTAATGTCATTCTTTTGAGAACTGGGGGTTGGGGGGGGGGGGGGGGGGGGGCGCTAGTAAGGCTAGGGGTGACTAACGAGCTAGCTCAGCTCATTAAGCCTAACGAGCTAAAATGAAAGCTCGGCTCGGCTAGATACCTAGGTTGTCAAAACTCTCTGACTTTCTAAATAAGAGTGAGATGCATCAGGAATTGCCACGGGGCTTTCTACACTCTTTTTATAGGCAGGAGAACTTGTATTCTATAGCTAGATACTGCATACCAACTCAGCAGCTGTTAAATCTGACACTGCAAGACAGATGCAGCTCCGGTGAGACGGTCGTTTATGAGTAAGGCTTCGAGAAGCGTGGAGGACACAGCCCGGTAACAAACGCCCCTTCCCCGCGGGATCCTCAGCCTACTGCTGCGTCCGTCACCAAACTTAATTCACAAACTGGAAAAAGTAGAACTGGCTTGTCAAACTAAATGTTGCTTGACTGCCTCACAGAGTACAAATTAATGGACAAAAGTGGCACCGGCCACTGGTTCGCCATACACGAATTGTGGGGGTGTTGATTCAACAGCGGTGTTGCAGCGGATTTGGCAGATGCAGTGAAGCACTTGGCAGTGATGAACAGGAGCAGGGAGGAAAAATGAAAGCTGAATGGTCGAAATGGTGGTTGTGCACGACGAGGGCGCAACCGCTCGCTGGAGATGGCCAGGTCCACTGAGAGGTTGTGGGAAGCAAATGGTCGAGGTTCGCTGACCCTGTAGATGACGCCGGCGGCGGGCAATGCTATGCAGAAAGCTTCGTGGCAAGCTTGGATGGACGCGATGCAGGAATCAAATAGCATGAGGCCACTAAGAACGCTACATTGTTTGACGATTCATGGATGCATGGAAAGAATATAAACTGCACCAGGATAAAAAATTTGACCGGCACTCCATCTCAACAGCATATTAATAAGGGGGGGGGGGGGGGGGGGGGGGGGGGGGGGCGTGCGTGCGTTGTGAGTATCGAAGTTGCACTGTGTCAACGCAAAACAAAATGAGAGTAACCTTCTCTACAATTAAATTTTCATCTAGGTTCGAGGATAGTCCGTGTATATATATTACCAAGCCGTGAAAATTGGTGAACTCACTGGCTATAGATTCTAGAGCATAAGTAGCAACCTTGTACAACATATACAATATCCATATATAATGAAAAGTCTCTGACTTCCGCTTTAGTTTTATTTTTAGACTGGGCAGATGATGAGGCCACAACGATATTCATCATGCAATGGTTCCATGGCAAGATCAACAGTTAGATAAGAATGAGATGCACCAGGAATGTGAACTATACTATGGTAGGCACTTAGGTTGGTAGGCGGCACGTGCAGATGCCGAGCCATCTCTGTGTGTGTCAGGTTAACTAGAGGTACCACTAAGCGAGAGGAAGGCAATGCATGATGTCAAGCAAACAACAACAACAACAAGCGAGTTGATTAGCAACAGCCGCTGAGTTGATTGGCAAGTTGACCTCAAACAAACCCACCGGACGCCGAAGCAGAACAATGACGTGAGGCAGAGGCAGCACAAGCATGAGCATGTGTGTAGGGCTGAGCATGCGTATGATGAACCACTCTGAGGCAGGCATCGAAGGATTGAGATTAACAACGAACTGCACCGTTGGTACAAACCGGACTTGATCTGACTGTTGTACTCTTACAGAGCAGCTCTACTAATCGTATATGTGTAACTACACGTCGGCAACCCAGGGAAGTCTGTAGTACAAATCGTTCGATACATCTCTGCAGGGAACCGAACTGCTGATCTCCGAGTTGTTAATCCGGTTGGCCGTCCGAGTTCTAGACAGTAGAAACTGCCCGACGGCATTGGCGCCGGGATGTCGCTGGGCGGGCTACGCAGAAGAGCTTCCGTTGCACTGTCGCACGCTCAGAGCACCGGCCATGGTAGAACGTAGGGACGAGCCGCGATCCGGCGAGACGGGAGGAAGCCAGGGGGGGGGGGGGGGGGGGTCCTCATTTCGAATAGCGACCACGTGGTAGCTGTTTGAAATGGCGACCAGCCCCCGGGTGCATCCTGGCCGCGGGATCTTGTTTGGGCGGTTCGGATTTGCGCCGAGGGAAGGCAAAAGCAGAGCCCCTGCTCTGTTCTGTTCTCCTTCCGCGCTCCCGAGATGTAGAGCCATGTCGCTGACAATTCGGCGATTAATCGATTTGGAGCCGCAGCAGATCGAAACCGAGATTCCTTTGTATCCTCAATCGATCGAGATTCCGGGGCCGGACTAGATATGATGATGATCCAGCGTCCGCTGCCAGCAGCGGAAGCGGCAGCGCTGCCGAGGATGATGAGGCAGCGGAACTTTCAAGGTTGCCGATGCGTATGTCCAATCTAACCAACGTGTTGCTCGAACTGGACACCTGAGGCCAGACAAAACTGGTACAGCATGTACACCATGCATGCACGAACCGTATGTCCAATGTAACCAACTCTGGACTGGACACCTGTTACATGCTACAACCATACAAAAATTTTATTGAGGACATATGTCGTTACCATGACCCCCGGGTACCCTCAAGACCAAAGGGCCGAGTAAACTGACAAGGGTAGTCGGACCAGCCCAGAAGAGGCCGAGTAGCCCACGATGCAAAGATGGAAGGTTCTACTATTCGGCGTGACCTAGAAGGGCTTCTTGACTTGTACTCCAAGTATTTCCATGTTGTATCCGACTAGAACACTTTCCATGAACCCTGTACCCTCGACTATATAAGGCGGGCAGGGATCCTCTCTCAAACACACGCAATACAGACCACCTCAAACAGGACGTAGGATTTTTATCCTCTGGGAGGCCCGAACCTCTCTAAATCCCTTGTCTCGTGTTCACCATCGTATTCTTGGTTCCTTCGCCCCTATAACAAATCTATCGAGGCCCTACAACCTCGATAGTGGCGCGCCAGGTAGGGGGTGCGTCGGGATCCTCCTCGTCGAGTATGATGGATCGCTTCATCAATAACTTCGCTCCAGGCGCCCGGATCACCTTCGGGAGCTTGGAGTTCATCGCCGACAGCATCGACAACCTCGTCCCCGCCAACTCGCCGACTTCCGGGGTTGAGATCGAGTCGGACTCTTCTCTGTCCGAGTTAGAGTCCGGCTTCTCCAGGCTACAAGTTGGATCTTACTCGGACTACTTGCTAGCTGAAATAAGATCCGCCCTAGAAGACACCAGCTTCAGATCCAGCCTGCCGAGCCTGACCTACTACCCAGCTCAGCGCTACGGTACGTTTCCCTTTGGTTTGCGCAATTCGGCTGACATAATTCTTCGGGGAGATGTGCAGGATCTACTAGCGTCGAAGGGGGACATGTCCTTCAACCTGGTTGCCTGCATCCAGGAAGATCACATGTACACCTATGACACCTCGATCTGGGACTCTATGTATGAGCCAACAGATCAAGGAGGCAACCCGAGCTACAGCTCGGACGGCTCGTCCTCACCTATGCCATACGAGTGCTTCGCCATGATCGGTGATCTGACCGCTCAAGATGGCAACGCGGCCGACTTGCCACCACATCCACCTGGAGGACCACCAGCAACCATCAACACTGTAGCTCCTGTCCCGCCAGCTGTGGCAACAGCTGACGAGGCAGCCGCAGCAGCTCTAGTGGCGATCGCCGGCGCTCTGGGCCACATCGCCGAGTCCTCCGCTGCAGCTGCAGCCCGGGCTCACCAATCATGACCCGGCAACCAAGGCGCTCCCGGCACAGTACCCGAAGGTGAAGTCCTTGATGATTATGTTCGAAGGCGACTCACTGGCAGGACTCGCGACCTCCAACGCTCGCTCTTCGTTGACGTTAACGGTCATCAGGCTTTTCGGACTCCAGAATAGAACATGGTTGCCAACAGAACCATCCTCGACCAGGTGGAAGCCGCCATACGAGATCCCAACTTCTCACCAGCGGCCCTCACGCCTCTCCTCGACAAAGCCAAGTGCTACGCTGAGGCGGCAGCCCTATTGAAGAGTCAAACTTCTTCTCGGGCCCCCAATTCATCATCATCCAACAGAAGACGCCGACTCCTGGAGCAACGAAGTGCTGATCGCCAAAGACAGCCGACTCCGGCAGCTGTCGACGAACCTCCCCGGCCGAGTCTCGACCGCCAGGTTATAGCTCGACACGGTTTCGATGCTCGTCAGGACATCAACGCAATACGGCGTCGGAGGTCAGAAGATCGAGAACGCGCCCGACAAGACGATTATGATCGCTTCGGCATCGGACAGTCACCCAGGCGTCGATCACCCGGAAGATCTCCCTCACCACATTGCTGGTCAGCCAACCGTTCGCCACCATGGCGTCACGCTGACCGATCGCCTACACCGCGGGCGCAGTCACCACCTAGAGGAACTCCACCACGCGACACACCTCCCCGTGAGGCTCCTCGATAGGAGCATCGCCGACAAGATGAAGAGCGCGACCGCGACGACGGCCGCCGCGACGACCGGCGTCGCGAAGACGACAGGCGCCGAGAAGACGGCCGATGAAGGGACGGCCGTGACCAAGAGGGCCTTGACCGAGATAGAGGTCGCCGCGATGATGACTGTCACCACGACGGCCATCGCGGACAACGTGACCATGACAGGCGCCGCCGCGACAACGAATGACGAGACACACCTCCACGGCGCGACGGCTTCCCCCGACACGACAACTGTCACTCGGACGATGACTCGGCCGACATCGACGGACTACAAGCTCTCACCCGACGGCTCCGCAACTCGGCAAGATTCCCCGAGTCAATGCGCCTGCCATGTGTCGAGAAGTACGACGGAAAAGGAGACTCGGCCGAGTGGCTGAACACCTACGCTCTCGCCTTTCACATCGCTGGTGGTAACAAAGCTGTCATGGCCTGCTACCTACCCATCATGCTAGCTCCACCACTGAGACGATGGCTGGCTAACCTGCCGCCCGGGTCTATTAATTCCTGGGACGAGCTCCACCAAATGGTCATCGACACCTACAAGCCAACAGCGCAAAGACCTGCCAAAAGCAGAGATCTCAAGATGATCAAGCAAAGGGAAGGCGAGTCCCTTCGGGACTTCATCCAGCGCTTCTCCCTAAAGAAGAATGAGATATCGAGCATCACCGAGACAGAGGTCATCTCAGCCTTTGTCGACGGGTGCACTAACCAATCTTTACTCCACAAGATAGGCCAAGACTATCCCGGCTCTGACAGAGAGATGCTGGCCTTAGCCGACTCATATGCCGCGGGGAACGAGTTGTGTGTTGACGGTCGCTATGCCCTATTAATTTAATTCATGTTAAACCGCAAGCGCACGGTGTACCATTGCAGCATTTCACCTCGGAGTATTCCGGGGTATCGAATTTCCTCAGGGAAGCAACTCGGATAAAGTATATCGATACTTGATAAAGACTTAACTACAAGAATACAACTAATCCAATGACGGGGGTAAACTCAATGATAGAATAAGATAGGAATGATTCACACTATCAAAGAGGTGTCAAGTCGCCAAGTCGTAGGTAAGTAAATCTATTTGGTATAGCGAGTGAGTACAAC
Source organism: Eragrostis curvula (assembly GCA_007726485.1). Classification (NCBI taxonomy): domain Eukaryota; kingdom Viridiplantae; phylum Streptophyta; class Magnoliopsida; order Poales; family Poaceae; genus Eragrostis; species Eragrostis curvula. The sequence continues at coordinate 6,736,698 of CM017445.1, read as the reverse complement.
GATTCCTAAGTGTTGGTAAAATGAGGTTCAAGTCCTAAGTTGATTCTAAAGCTATGTCGATCTCACGAGGAGCTGTCACCGCCATGATCTGATTCTACACTTGAGGCATAGTCTTAGTCCTGTCAGGATTTACGGTACACCTACTGGGCTAACCGAACGTGGCCGACTTCAAGGGACGGACAAGGCTGTCACCACTTGCCGCCTACGGCCCCCGTGGGCTTCACCGTATTCCGCAGCTAGCGCTAACCTAGGCACCACGCCTATGCTAACAACTAGTACCTCGCCTAGCGCGCGCTTAAGCAAAGCAAGATAGTTGAACGACTCTTCGTGTTAATTGACAAAGAGAAGTTCCCACCGAGGAACGCTCAGCACAAGACGAAATTACCCGCTAAAGATAACTTAAGGACTTTGTTCTAAATCAAGCAAGGCATATAACGGAACTTGCAGGGTAAAAACAAGGACCAACTTATATTGATTTTCACTAAGTACTTGATACAACGGAAATTGGGAAAGAAAGATACAATGGACTCTTGCTTACCAATCCCGAAGACAACTTCCGGAATCGAGGCGAGTGCCCGACTCGACTCTAACTCCAAATAGACTACTACCTAGACTCTAAATGGCGAAGAAGACGAAAACTGGACTTCTCTCTGGTGTGTCTTGATGATTCTCTCGCCTCCAGGTGCTGGGCTCCTTTTATATAGTGGAAGAGGCGGTTTAGGGGGGGTCGGCCGACCTTGGGGGGTCGCCGGACCTGTCAGAGTAGGTCGACCGACCCAGGGACATCGCCCGACCCTTGATTAGGGTCGGTTGTCCCCCCAACGGCTTGGATCCCTCCTTGGTGGCGGTTGTATGGCGGTTGATGTGGTCGGTTTGGTCGAAAAGTCCTCCGGAGTATTGGATTGAGGTGGTGGAACTTGAACGGCTTGATTGGGAGCTGAGTTGGACAAGTGTCCGACTCGACTCTAACTCCAAATAGACTACTACCTAGACTCTAAATGGCGAACAAGACGAAAACTGGACTTCTCTCTGGTGTGTCTTGATGATTCTCTCGCCTCCAGGTGCTGGGCTCCTTTTATATAGTGGAAGAGGCGGTTTGGGGGGGGGGTCGGCCGACCTTGGGGGGTCGCCCGATCTGTCAGAGTAGGTCGACCGACCCAGGGACGTCGCCCGACCATTGATTAGGGTCGGTTCTCCCCCCAACGGCTTGGATCCCTCCTTGGTGGCGGTTGTATGGCGGTTGATGTGGTCGGTTTGGTCGAAAAGTCCTCCGGAGCATTGGATTGAGGCGGTGGAACTTGAACGGCTTGATTGGGAGCTGAGTTGGACGTCGCCCGACGTGGAATGGGTCGGGCGACGTGGTTGACACGTCGGCCGACGTGGAGGGGGTCGGGCGACCCTGCTGGAGGGTTGACCCCCACGTCACCCGGTGCTTCCCGCGTCCAATTGCTTTACTTCTCTTTTTCATATGGCCGTGGAGACTTGGTGGAGTATGTTGGATAAATTTCACGGCCATTGAACCTCATTTGGTACCGGATGACCTATGGATGATCACGTCACCCGGCTCTTCCATTGTCCTTTGCCTCGGACCTCTTCTTCATATGGTCATGTTGTCATTGTGTAGCACATGTCCATAGCCACTTGACCATTTGGACTTGATTTGGATCAGGTGATGTACGGATGTGTACGTCGCCCGAGCCTCGACCGACCGAATTGGCTTCATAACTTGTGTCCAATCTTCATGATGTTGGGGTTTCACCATTTCTTTATTAAAATCACGCCAAATTGCCTTGAACCCTGCAAAACAATGGCGGATACACAACTTGTGGAATTTGATTAGTAAATAAGCAAACTATGCCTATGGCCTTGCATTCTTACCCTTTTATTCCCAGATTTAGTGCAGAAATATTGGCGTTTAAGCGACGCCAACAAACTCCCCTAAGCTCAAACCTTTGCTCGTCCCGAGCAAATTAAGACTCTAAATCCGGCGGATCAGGAGTTGCTACTAAGCCAATTACCGTTCAAGGGCTAAAGTTGCAAGACATGCTCAAACTTAGAAATATAAACCGGAGTAACCTTGCACTCGTTATTTTTGCCATGGGGCATAAGATTACCTTGTCTTGGGCGGTTGAGAGATGGAACAGTTCAGAAATAAAACCGACCCCTTAGTAGGTTATTCCTTGGAGTTTTTGTGATGTCGCATGAGCATGAAAAAAAAATTCTCCCAAGTTAACATTGTTTTCTCAAATGACACTCTCATTCACTCATATGTGTTTCCTCACCAAAATTCTTTTCCTTCTCCATGTAGGCTTTGAAGTGGAGCTTGGCAAGGAAAAGGCATACTTACCATGCATATTTTGTTAAGTCAAAGAATAGTCCTATTGAAAAGACATGGCTGTTCGCACATTGGTCATTGGAATAAAATGTTCGGGGATGAGGGAGAAAATGGACTCACGCGAAGGATTTTGAGAAAATGACACAAAGGCAATGACATAAGGTACTAACTAGTCCATTATGTCGGAATTTGTGCCATGAAAAACTTGCCTTTGTTTGCCCAAAATTCTTGAAGTACTAGATCCTTGCTTGAATAATGACCGTGAGAGCTATAAAATTCGTGCTTTTTTTTTTTTGTGTATACAGCACGCTCTTTTGCTTTTGACTTTGATAGCTCTCATGTTTATTTTTCAGCAAGCTTTAAAGGATCGACAAATACAGAGGCATTTTAAAGACAAAGTTTTTAATTTGGATAGGTTCAAAGGCTTCGCGAAGGAGAGATTTGGCTCAAATCTGAAATCCCCGGGGAAGTGAGTGCTTGAATTCGATGAGAATTTCAGCACGCCCAGGTTTTTTTATTTGTGATGAAGAGAGCAAAGATAAACGCGAAGGAAATGACCAATTTTTGAACAGCCATACTTCATAAGGACTCAAACTTTGACAAAACTCAATACATGAGTAAGTAGCATATGTGTGGGTTTAAATAAATTCAGCTCATATGCCGCTTTGGTAGGATATTTTATTTGTCATAAAGGAAACAAGTAACTTGGGGTTTTGATATAGGCGACTGAATGAAAACATCTCCAAGGTTTTACCATGATAAGGGGGAGGTGAATTAATGCCCATTTTACCACATCACACGCTCTCAACCACTTAGACTTGGTTAAATCATGTATCATCCCACAAGATGTGAAAACTTGAGTGCTAAGCGCAAGAAAAGACCGATAAATACTTTTATTGTGAGAGCATGATAAAGCAAACTTAGCAATTGAGGACAATTAAACAGAGCAACCATTCATCATCTCCTTTTAGCATGGGTAGAACCAAGACAAAGCATTTATTTCTTTTTGGTGGTTTTTAAGTTATGCAAATTTTTATGGCTTTTCTTAGCATATAAAACAGAAATCTTTTTGGGTTTTTGTCACATAGAAAATAAAGAAATAAAGGAAAACAAAAATAGGAAATTATTTATATACAAGGTGTGGCACTTCTCCAACGGACAGCAAACAAACAGAAGAACGGGACTAGCAAGTGATACGTGAAACGGGCAGCGAGACAAGAGCAGCAAGCAACATGATAACGAGCAAGATAACGGAGATTGACTAGAGTGGAGTGTCATGAACGTACCTTCTCCCCCTAAGCTCAAACCTTTGCACATTGGTGCAAGGTAAGAGCTTACGGCGGCCTGCTACCATGGGACATCGTCGTCACGCAGCGGCTGATGGGGTGGCGGTGGCCTATCAATCTTGAGGTGGGAGAGTGCCACCTCAAGTCGATTACCTTGGTCTTCCATTGTCAAGTCGTTTCTCCATTCGAAGTGGGTGTGTTCTTGGCTCTTGGCGATCATCTTTTGTAGTAATCGTTGTAGCCTTAATCGTGCCCTCTTGACAATAACCATGGCCTTAGTGGAGGTGTGCTTGCTTGGGCGGCACCTCTTCTTCATGTTGTTTTTCCGTATAAGCGTTCGAGAGGTGTTCATTTCCTGCACTCAAGTCACCACAAGAACAACTATACCCGAAGGAAAAAAATATGATTAAGTTAGCGGGGGTTGGTCGTTTGTTCTCAAGAATGTCCTTTCAAATGCCGTTCACGTTCGTCAGAAGAGTGCTGCGGCCATTAGTGAAATACTTAATTGAGCTAAGCTAATTTTTGTTTGGTTTTCAGCAGGACTAGGTGGTCACGTGAGCAAAGGAAGTTATTATATTCACAAAAGGAACTTTGCTTTGCGGCCACTTAGCAAACTAATTAAACTAAGGAGATTAGGAGAGGATTAGAGGGAGGAAGAGAGCTGCTTGCCTTGCTCCGGTGCGGATTGCTGCAGAGAAGCTTGAGCTCCATTTATAGGCGATGGAGGAGGAGCTCCCGGAGCGAGCTGCGGCCAGGCAGCATGGCGAGGGGGGTCGGCCGACCCCAGCTGGGTCGGGCGACGTACCCTGGCGTCAGCCGACACTGGTCGCCAGCGCCGCGCGGCGTTGTGCTCCCATGTGCGCGAGGTGGAGGCGTCGGGCGATGTGACGGCGGGGTCGGGCGACGTGTGCGGCGGAGAGCGTGCTGCAGTGCGCCGTGGTGGCGTCGGGTGAGCTCGTGGCGGGGTCGGGCGACGTGGAGTGCGTCGGCCGACGGGACAGCAGCGGCTCAGCTTGCTCCGGCGCCTGTTCCCGCGTCTTGTCATGCCGGTTGGTGGTGCAGAGGAGGAAGAAGGTGGACGACGTCGTGGCGGGGTCGGGCGACCATGGGGGATGGGTCGGGCGACCCAGGCAGGTCGGGCGACGTGGCCATGTTGGCCGACGCCCCTTCCCTCCATTTCTTTATGGTTTTCTTCTTTTCTTCTTTTTGTTTTGTTTTAGTTTAGCTTCTAGATTAACTTCTAGGTGAATTTAAACTATGGAATTGAAATGAATCAAGGAAAAATGAATGAAAATTGAGATGGAAATTCCGGGTTACCTCCCGGCTAGTGCCCTTCATTTTAAGTCGGTGGGCTCAACTTCTCCATACCTTTTAGTGCTTTTTGTCGACGCCCGTCGTAGGAGAGGACGTGGGCGTCGTGCTCATGGCAACTTCCTTCTTCCGCCATACTTGAGTTGTTCGAGTTGGGGCAGCGGATTTTTCCTTCTTCTCCCACCTCGGGGCATCTACGCCTTTTCGGGGTGGATGGCTTCTTTGGCACATACTTCTTCGGCGCAGGCTTCTTTTGTGCGGCCTTCTTTTCGGGTGCTTTTGACTCACTCTTTGGCTTGTCCTTGTTCACGGCCACTTGAGGCTCGACTTTCCTCCAAGTCGGGGCACCACTTGGCCGATTGGCGTGTACTTTCTTTGGGACATAGCGCTGAAATGTCTTCACTTGCGAGCATTGCTCTACGCGAGGCTTGAAGTCAAACGATTCTTCTTTCCCGTTGATGTTGATGTGGATGACCCCCGACCCAACGTCAATGTTGGCGTTGGACGTGCTTAAGAACGGCCTACCCAAGATGAGAGGGGTCTTGTTGTCCACTTCCATGTCCAAAATGACGAAGTCGACGGGAATGAAGAAGTTCCTAATCTTGACGGGGATATCCTCGGCGATTCCGGCGGGGTACCGCACGGATTGGTCCGCAAGCTGCAAGCACATGGCCGTAGGGGCAAGAGAAGTATAATTGAGTTGATCGAATACTACCTTTGGCATGACGCTCACGCTTGCTCCCAAATCGCAGAGGGCGTGCTCGAAGCGGTGCTGCCCAATGGAACACGAAATTGTGGGGCAGCCAGGGTCTTTCTTCTTTTCTGGAATGGAGTTAAGGATGGCGGCACTACACTCCTCCGTAAGCTTCACCACTGTTGGTATTTCTTACGGTCACAAATAAATCCGCAAGCGCACGGAGAATACCGTTGTAGCACTTCACCCGTGAGTATTCAAGGGTATCGTATTTTCCACAGGGAAGGCGGTGGTTTACGAGATAGCAAAGTTCATAATCACATAACTAATAATGTACCAAGGTCTAAACAGGGGTAAGGATAAAAGTATGGTAGGGGTAGTGTGACAACACAACCAGAGCAATCCAATCTAACACTAGAACTAAGCCTAGGCTAAGCGGGGTTAAGAAGAGAGCCGAGATGGATCCTTATGTACTTCTTATATTCCTGCTCATGCAACACATACAAGTCTAAGCTCTATGTCAACCTGGAACAAGGGGGGTAACCAGCAGGGCTGTCACCACCTACCGGTATTCCTTCTACCAGGCAATCAAGGCTATCTACCGTAGAACAAAGAGGATTAAGCACAGCAGGGCTGTCACCACCTACCGGCAACCCTCTACCAGGACACGTGACACTAGGGCTATTAAGTCCCTATGCCAGTCCTAGAGTCACGTGACAGCAAGGCAATTAAGTCCTCGCTGCCAGACCTTCTCTTGTTCAAGCAGACAACCAAACACCCAAAGCTGTTTATCAACCTAAGCACCATGCTCACATTGCTAAATAGTACTCTTGATTCCCACGGGACTTTGACCCTTCGGATCATCAAGTCGGGAAGAAGAGTACACCTAATCCTGACCCGACGGATCAACAGATCAAGTGCTAGAACATGCATGACTCTGACCCTACGGATCATCAAGTCAATGGGTGAGACATGCGTAACTCTAACCCTGCGGATTAACAAGCTACGATCTATATCGCACATAACTCTAACCCTACGGATTAACAAGTTATGGGCCCGAGCATGTCTCACCACTTCATGCATGAATCGAGTGTAAGGACATAAACGAATGAATAAAGGCATGTCAAGCATGAAGCAACCAATCATGACTAGATAACAACCACATAGAAAGCACATGGCTATCATACTAGTACAATCATAAGTCATAAGGAATAAAGAAGATAATTCTATTGAGGTGGACCTTGATACTTACTTGATATACGATGAACGACGAACGAGCGATGAACGAACGACGAACGATGAACGAACGACGAACGAACGAAGAACGAACGACGAACAATATATTATTAGCAAGTATCCTCAAGATACAAGATTGGGCTAAGTCCTCACAAAGGGAGGACAGCCCTCTCCTCTACCAAACTCTCCCCTCTACTCCTCTACAGCCTAGAGACTAGTCTAATGCTAGAGAATGGATTCCTCTTGGTGTCAATGTGTGTTGTCTTGTGTCATCTTGAGAGGAGGGGGGTACCCCTTTATTTATAGCCTTGGTAGGTCGGTTTGGGAGGCCTCCACCGCCTTAACCACCGCCTTAATGCATTGATTGCAGGTGGAACCGACTTCAGGACGTCGGTGGCTGCCAGCAGGCCAAAGATGGGCCCTGTTGGGCTTCAGAGCAGGTCGGGCGACCTGGGAAGGGCAGGTCGGCCGACCCCCTCTTGTTTCCTCAGGTCTTGGGCCTTTTGCTAGTGTTCCTTTGGTCCCTTATGATGTTTGACCTTGGTGCAATAGCCCAGGGAGAGTCCAGGTGGCTGAATTATGGCTTTTTCTCCATCGTGTGTGATTCTGCGATGACTGTGGAGTTGCCGGAGGGATATCATGCATGGGCTTGGACCAAGGAGTCCCCCTTTGGGTCCTAATGATGTGTCTTGGTGGTTTGGCCCAAGTTGAATAGGTTTTGTATCCTTTTTGGTGCATGTCTTCCTCGGCTGCCGATGCTGATTTCTCGGAGTGATAAATTGTGGGCTTCTTGATGTGTTTTCCCTCGTATTCATATGAAATGCACCTGCACTCATAAATTCACGAAGACTAGTGGAATTTGTTAGAAATAAGCCCTATGTCTACCCTTGGTGATGGTGTTAGGTTCCAAAAGGTGCATAAAGTTGACGGTAAAAAAGGGTCGTAAGGACCGTCAACAAGATCCCCCACACTTAGCTCTTTGCTCGTCCTCGAGTAAAGTTTGAAGGACTAAGGTGGAACATGACTTCCATTGGTATGATGCTAGCATACAAGTTATTCCAAGCCATACCTGTACCCGTGAACTTTTGATGTGTCTACCATGTCATCTTGGGCGGTTGAGGAATGGAACGGTCTTGATTCAAGTCATCATAACTCCCTCTGCTGAGTAACTTGGGTTTTTGATAGATTTTCAAAGTAAAAACATAGCTCATACTCCTCAAATGATCACTCTCAAATCGCTCAATGTGTATGGTTCCTTACCAAGGCATTGGATTTGCCTCTTTTCATCCTACTTCTACAAAAGGCTTTATGTGAAGCTTGGTAGGGAATGAAAGAGAGGCATACTTGTATCACATATTTTGCCGAACCAAAAGGGTGGATCCATGGAGAATGCAAGTCATACAACCTTGATCAAGATGTGCAAGTGTGTATGAGGGTGGTGTGGTGGAAATTGTACTCCTTTTTTTGCGTTCCTTCTCTCTTTCTCTTTTTGAATGTTTGAGGAGGACATGGCTATGATTCTTTCTTTCCTTTTTTTTTTCTTTTTCAACAATATCCCTTCTCTCTTTTTTTTTTCATCATACTCTACTTTTGTATGAGCAGGGATTATTCTTTCTCTTTTTTTCTTTTTATAGCCATGTCTCCAATGATAATTAGAGAGAGAGAAAGGTAACAATGCTTTTGTGGAGTACTTATTTTGGTGGATGGATGGTGGTATTGCTTAACTTCCAGTGTAGAAGTTCAGCATGTGAGGTGGAGTGTACGTGGTCTTGATCAAGAGAGTATGACAAGTTTCTCACTAGGTTCACACAATTTTGATAAAGCTCAATGTAATGACAAGCAGCATATGTGTGTAGGTTTTCCAATGTAGTCGACATATGGCTTTGGTAGGAATATAAGATCATCGAGGAGCATAGAGCTATAGATTTTAAATTTTTGCAAGATAAACTCCCAAGCACTGTATGCAGAAGAAGCATGATTCATCTCATCCAACCATATCACATTCACCAACAACTTAGATAAACAAGGGTTCCTATGAGATTGGTGTTCACAAGCAACAGGTGTATGATGCGAGGAATAAAGAGTATGCAGGCCAACCAACTAGAAGCATGTATGTTGAGGGAACAACAAAGTTCATTTTATTCTTGAGTTAAATTTTAGTGATTGACTCAAAAGATTATTTTAACTCATGAATTGGGGAGATGGAGTAGAGAGGATGCGCAAACCGTCGCCTTGGATGAAGTGGAGATCAAGAGGGCCATGAGATATTTGATCGACCCAAAAGTTCGACCTAACTTTGTTTTCTTGTCCCGAGGGCTCCACTGTTTTACATGTCGATCAGTGCGAGGTTGTGCATCATGTTGGTGGGGGAGATCTCAAATGTGTGCGTGATGAAGAACTCAAGAGATCTCCCCCCACACTTGTTCTTGTACCTGCTTTATTTATTCAAAACAAACAAAAACAAAGCGAAGACAAAGAGGACTCTATCGGGGTTAAAGACCGGGGAGCCTAGATTTATTGAATTAAACTCTAGGTGCCTTATGAAAGAAAAGAGAGAAGAAACACCTAGCTTACTTATTTATTTATTTATTTATTTATTTTTCAAGTGTTATTTTGATTTTAATTTTATAATTTTTATTTTATTTTGACATTTTCAAGGTGGAAGAAAAAGGATACAAGTTGCGATACAAGTTACCTTTGTGGGGGGGGGGGGGGGGGGACCTCCCCCCACACTTGTTCTTTGCTCTCGGCCCATGATTTGGGATTGCGCCCCATGTGGTTGTGGTAGTAGGCCATACAGTCATTTTGGGTTTTTTTGAGCAGCGTGGCTGTGAAGTGGCGATCTTGTCTTCCATATTTTGCTGCCACTAAGTGTCACAACGGTGGTGGCACTCGCATGGCTGCAATTCTTATTCAGCTCTTGAGAATCCTGCCAGAAACACTACTCCTTCAAGCAATCTTCATCCAACTTGGAGAGGCATGGTTAGCTCTCGGAGCACATACAAACAAGGTCCCGGGTTAGATGACCGGACCTCATTTGTACAGCCGAGGAAGAAAGGCACAAGCAAGTCATGTGGACCAAGATTGAGTGTGACCATGGGCAACCAAGATTGAGTGTGACCATGGGCAAGATAATCCTCGTTGATTAAAAGCAACTTGGGGCTTAGTGATATGAAAACTCAAAACAATGTAAGCCCCAACTCCATGAATGATATGAGAAAACAACGAGGTGCACTCAAGAAGTCCAAATTGCTTGGAAAGTTCTAACCATTCATGCATTGCATAGGAGGGATTTTGATATTGTTAACCATGGCAAGAGGATTCTAAGCTCATTCCTCATACAGATATGTCTATGATTGCTTTGAGGAACACAAGTCATGGCAAGCCAACCATGCATCAAGCACAAGAAGGGATATGATTCATTGCCAAAGAGCATGCTTGTGAAGATCAGGAGTTGTAGGCTCAAAGTCTGACAAGCAATGCTTATGAAAGCATAGTAGAAAGGAAGGATGTGTGCATGAAGGGTGATACTCCCTATGGAAGAACCGAAGGGTAGTACCATTGCCTAACTACTACAAGGATGCATGGGAAATCATGTGGTAAGTAGGTGGGAGCCATACTCATCCACACGAACAAAAACCATATCACCCTTGGGCTTCCAATTATTAGCAAAGAATGTGGTCATACCTTCGTTGTGCAGAGATTTCGAATTGAAGTTGTAGGCTTGTACCTTCTTTTCGCACACCAAGACAAGGTTGGTGTCGAAGAGGAGTCTTGACGTGTTGTTTTCATCATGGTCCTCCTCCATGGGATCTTCGTGAGGCTCTTCATGCCAATCTTCTCACATTAGGCATGAGCTCAATGGAGGGGGACGAGTATGTGTCACGTCGGGGGTGACTTGTGTTTGAACTTGTCGCCTTCTTCAACGTGTTGATGAGCTGATTTTTGGCCTTTATCCTGGCTGCACATAAGAGCAAGAACACAAAAGCGAACTCGAGCACGGGTTACGTTAGTGAAAACCAAATGGATTTCCCGTCGGTTGCCTTTGCAAGGATGTCTTTTTTATCGCAACTCAATTTATTGAACAAATAGAAAAGAAGAGAAAGGGAAATCTTTTTCTTAACTTCGAGACGAAAAGCCAAAAGGGTTTGTCTCAAAATTATCTCTCTTTGAGAATGATTTTTGAAAAAAAGAAAAAGAAGAGTTGGAGACGACTGAAGATCGAAGAAGTTTATTTTTGAAAGACTCCAACTATGCAAATAAGAGAACCAAAGAAAAGAGAAAATCTTTTTCTTAAACTTGAGACAAAACATCATGGAAAATTGGGGAAATGCGAGAGCAAGAATTTTGTTTTAAGGGTGCTTGAGTACGAAAGGGATGAATTTGAAGAATCCAAACACCCTTGCATCCAAATAAAAAGAAATGAAGTTCAACTTGGTCAACAGCCCCACAATGGCTATATGCTTTAAAGTCAAGGGGGCTGTGCCAAAATTCCATCAAAACTTTTGCTCAAAGCATTTTCCAAAAGGTTGGCTCAAGTTAAATTTTACCAAATTTATTCTCTCAGATTTTTTTTTTAATTTTTTTTTTCAAGGAGATCTTGTTCTTGAACTTGGGGCAAACAATGAAAATTCTCGGGAACTGCAAGAGTAAGAATTTTGGAAAAGAGTGCTTGAGTGGAATGAAAAGTGAAGGCACAAAGCACTCTGGAAACAAATATAATGAAATGAAGTCCAATTTTGGTTGACAACCTCATGATGGCTATGTGTTGGAAAGCCAGAGGGAGTTGTGCCAAAAATTCCTCCAAAATTTTGCTCAAAACATTCTCCATAAAAAAGATTGCCTCAAACTCATTTTCAAAAATAAAGAAATTTTTGTAAATGTAATGTGGTTTGAAAAATCCCAAACAAAAGTCGGAAAGATTCAAACATGCAAACAATGGAAATGCATGTCGAGGGAGAATCCAAATATGCAAGTGAAATGCATGAAATTGAGGGAATTCAAATATGCATGTGGAAATGGAAATCAAATATGAGGTAACTACCAATTTACCTTTGGCAAGGGCATCATCGTTTTAAGTCCAATGAGCAAGACTTCTCTCCATTGCGTTTAGCTTGGCGACTTGGTGCTTGATCCCGGAGATGAGGATGCAAACAACTTCTCGTGTTGGGGTTGTAGCTGTCTTTTCAAAGCACTTGTGCGAAGCCTTGTCCCCTCGTTCCGCCATACTTGAGTTGTTCGAGTTGGGGCAGCGGATTTTTCCTTCTTCTCCCACCTCGTGGCATCTATGCCTTTCGGGGTGGATGGCTTCTTTGGCACATACTTCTTCGGCGCGGGCTTCTTTTGTGCGGCCTTCTTTTTGGGTGCTTTTGACTCACTCTTTGGCTTGTCCTTGTTCACGGCCACTTGAGGCTCGACTTTCCTCCAAGTCGGGGCACCACTTGGCCGATTGGCGTGTACTTTCTTCGGGACATAGCGCTGAAATGTCTTCACTTGCGAGCATTGCTCTACGCGAGGCTTGAAGTCAAACGATTCTTCTTTCCCGTTGATGTTGATGTGGATGACCCCCGACCCAACGTCAATGTTGGCGTTGGACGTGCTTAAGAACGGCCTACCCAAGATGAGAGGGGTCTTGTTGTCCACTTCCATGTCCAAAATGACGAAGTCGACGGGAATGAAGAAGTTCCTAATCTTGACGGGGATATCCTCGGCGATTCCGGCGGGGTACCGCACGGATTGGTCCGCAAGCTGCAAGCACATGGCCGTAGGGGCAAGAGAAGTATAATTGAGTTGATCGAATACTACCTTTGGCATGACGCTCACGCTTGCTCCCAAATCGCAGAGGGCGTGCTCGAAGCGGTGCTGCCCAATGGAACACGAAATTGTGGGGCAGCCAGGGTCTTTCTTCTTTTCTGGAATGGAGTTAAGGATGGCGGCACTACACTCCTCCGTAAGCTTCACCACTGTTGGTATTTCTTACGGTCACAAATAAATCCGCAAGCGCACGGAGAATACCGTTGTAGCACTTCACCCGTGAGTATTCAAGGGTATCGTATTTTCCACAGGGAAGGCGGTGGTTTACGAGATAGCAAAGTTCATAATCACATAACTAATAATGTACCAAGGTCTAAACAGGGGTAAGGATAAAAGTATGGTAGGGGTAGTGTGACAACACAACCAGAGCAATCCAATCTAACACTAGAACTAAGCCTAGGCTAAGCGGGGTTAAGAAGAGAGCCGAGATGGATCCTTATGTACTTCTTATATTCCTGCTCATGCAACACATACAAGTCTAAGCTCTATGTCAACCTGGAACAAGGGGGGTAACCAGCAGGGCTGTCACCACCTACCGGTATTCCTTCTACCAGGCAATCAAGGCTATCTACCGTAGAACAAAGAGGATTAAGCACAGCAAGGCTGTCACCACCTACCGGCAACCCTCTACCAGGACACGTGACACTAGGGCTATTAAGTCCCTATGCCAGTCCTAGAGTCACGTGACAGCAAGGCAATTAAGTCCTCGCTGCCAGACCTTCTCTTGTTCAAGCAGACAACCAAACACCCAAAGCTGTTTATCAACCTAAGCACCATGCTCACATTGCTAAATAGTACTCTTGATTCCCACGGGACTTTGACCCTTCGGATCATCAAGTCGGGAATAAGAGTACACCTAATCCTGACCCGACGGATCAACAGATCAAGTGCTAGAACATACATGACTCTGACCCTACGGATCATCAAGTCAATGGGTGAGACATGCGTAACTCTAACCCTGCGGATTAACAAGCTACGATCTATATCGCACATAACTCTAACCCTACGGATTAACAAGTTATGGGCCCGAGCATGTCTCACCACTTCATGCATGAATCGAGTGTAAGGACATAAACGAATGAATAAAGGCATGTCAAGCATGAAGCAACCAATCATGACTAGATAACAACCACATAGAAAGCACATGGCTATCATACTAGTACAATCATAAGTCATAAGGAATAAAGAAGATAATTCTATTGAGGTGGACCTTGATACTTACTTGATATACGATGAACGACGAACGAGCGATGAACGAACGACGAACGATGAACGAACGACGAACGAACGACGAACAATATATTATTAGCAAGTATCCTCAAGATACAAGATTGGGCTAAGTCCTCACAAAGGGAGGACAGCCCTCTCCTCTACCAAACTCTCCCCTCTACTCCTCTACAGCCTAGAGACTAGTCTAATGCTAGAGAATGGATTCCTCTTGGTGTCAATGTGTGTGGTCTTGTGTCATCTTGAGAGGAGGGGGGTACCCCTTTATTTATAGCCTTGGTAGGTCGGTTTGGGAGGCCTCCACCGCCTTAATGCATTGATTGCAGGTGGAACCGACTTCAGGACGTCGGTGGCTGCCAGCAGGCCAAAGATGGGCCCTGTTGGGCTTCAGAGCAGGTCGGGCGACCTGGGAAGGGCAGGTCGGCCGACCCCCTCTTGTTTCCTCAGGTCTTGGGCCTTTTGCTAGTGTTCCTTTGGTCCCTTATGATGTTTGACCTTGGTGCAATAGCCCAGGGAGAGTCCAGGTGGCTGAATTATGGCCTTTTCTCCATCGTGTGTGATTCTGCGATGACTCTGGAGTTGCCGGAGGGATATCATGCATGGGCTTGGACCAAGGAGTCCCCCTTTGGGTCCTAATGATGTGTCTTGGTGGTTTGGCCCAAGTTGAATAGGTTTTGTATCCTTTTTGGTGCATGTCTTCCTCGGCTGCCGATGCTGATTTCTCGGAGTGATAAATTGTGGGCTTCTTGATGTGTTTTCCCTCGTATTCATATGAAATGCACCTGCACTCATAAATTCACCAAGACTAGTGGAATTTGTTAGAAATAAGCCCTATGTCTACCCTTGGTGATGGTGTTAGGTTCCAAAAGGTGCATAAAGTTGATGGTAAAAAAGGGTCGTAAGGACCGTCAACAACCACTTCGGTCGAGGGCAGTGGTCGTTTGTTGAGGAGGATGTCCTTTAGGAACTTGGCGTAGGTGGGGACCTGCATCACATCAAGTGGCGGAATATTGACATATAATTTCTGAATTACCTCCACAAACTTGCCGAATTGCTCGTCGACCGTTGGCTTGCGGATCCTCTGTGGGAAGGGCAGGATCGTAGTGTTGTAGTACTCGTGCGGTGCCGTTTTAGGCATGGGCACTTCCTCCGGCGCCTCCTCTTCCTCTTCTTCTTCCGCAACTTGAACCTCCTTCTCTTTCTCCTTTCCCTTCTCCTTTGTCGCCACCTTTGGTCGTGGAGGGTCTTGCATTTTCCTCCCCGACCTGGTTTCCACCACACTAACATTTTCCTTTGGCTTTGCCTCCGGTTGGCCCGGAAGTTTCCCCGATATTGTGCGTGGAAGTGATGCAGCAATTTGTGCGATTTGTGTCTCAAGCATCTTAGTGTGGCTATGCTGACTTTGGAGAGTTGAAGAAAGAGCATCGAGCTTGTGATCTAGGTTCTCTAAGATTTTATCATTAACATAGAACTTCTTGCTAATGCTTTCATTAATTTTAGCTTGGCCTAGAACGAGTTCTTTAAGGTTCGGTTCAGCGGGATTATGAGGGGCGAAATTGTTGTTACCTTGGCCGCGGTTGTCGAAGTTGAAGTTCGGGCGTGTGTTCCATCCTTGTGCGAAGTTGTCGCGGGGGCGGAAACCTCCATTGTCGTTGTTGTTGCCGACAAAGTTGGCCTCCTCATCCCTCGTCTCGAGGCAGGCAGCCCCGGAATGTCCGGTGTTGCCGCACACTTCGCACGTCATCCTCGAGTCGAGGACTTGGCACGACTCTTGGCTTTCTACCTTCTTCAAGAGAAGGTCCATCTTGGCAACGAGCATGTCGAGGGAGTCAATTTGGTGTACGCCGCGTGTACGGGGCTGCGGGGCTGGGCGTTCACGCTCATTCTCGTACCCTTGGCTGGATGTCATCTTCTCGAGTAACTCTCTCGCTGCAGGGACGGTGAGAGACGTGAATGCACCTCCCGCTGCCGCATCAAGGTGTTCATGGTAGTTCCGCAGCAGCCCGTTGTAGAAGCTTTGAATGCGCAGCCACTCCTCCATACCGTGGTGGTGGCACGCAAGGAGATAATCTTGGAAGCAATCCCACGCTTCCGAAAGATTTTCCTCCGTGAGTTGCGTGAAGCTTGCGATGCGGTTCCGAAGTGCATTAGTTTTCCCGGGAGGGAAGAACTTGTTGAGGAAGGCATCGGAGGTTTTCTTCCAATCCGTCACCACGTCGGGAGGGAGTGCGTAGTTCCATTGCTTCGCCCTTCCCAACAACGAGAACGGGAAAAGGCAAAGGCGGATGTCGTTAATGGACACGTCTTTGATGGTGAGCGTGCCACTAACTTCAAGGAAATTTTGGAGGTGTGCGTTGGCATCCTCCGAAGCTTTTCTGCAGAAGGGGTTGCCATTCACCATGATGACCAAGGACGGATCCAGCTTGAAGTTCGCACCATTGGCCGCATTCTTGGCTGCGGGCAAGTTGTTGGTGCTTGGAATGGAGTACTCGCGGATCGTCTTGTTGGCCATGTTGTCAATGGGTTGACTTGGTGAAGGAGAACGACCCTCGGGTTCGCCGCTCGAAGAACCGACCTCGGGCAATGCCAGTGGGCGAGTTGGAGACTTGAGCCTTTGACGAACTCGTCTCAAAATCTGCTCGGGGTTCTCGGTGTAGTTCTCCGGAAGCGAGAAACCGGACATGCACGTCCTGTTCGTTCAAACACAAGAGCAAGAACGAAAAGGGTAAGCCCGCAAAGGATAGCGGTAAACGTGCAGCAAGTTTCTATCAAGAACGATATCTTTAGCCTATTGCTTCCCCGGCAACGGCGCCAGAAATGCTTGTTGACGGTCGCTATGCCCTATTAATTTAATTCATGTTAAACCGCAAGCGCACGGTGTACCATTGCAGCATTTCACCTCGGAGTATTCCGGGGTATCGAATTTCCTCAGGGAAGCAACTCGGATAAAGTATATCGATACTTGATAAAGACTTAACTACAAGAATACAACTAATCCAATGACGGGGGTAAACTCAATGATAGAATAAGATAGGAATGATTCACACTATCAAAGAGGTGTCAAGTCGCCAAGTCGTAGGTAAGTAAATCTATTTGGTATAGCGAGTGAGTACAACGATTCCTAAGTGTTGGTAAAATGAGGTTCAAGTCCTAAGTTGATTCTAAAGCTATGTCGATCTCACGAGGAGCTGTCACCGCCATGATCTGATTCTACACTTGAGGCATAGTCTTAGTCCTGTCGGGATTTACGGTACACCTACTGGGCTAACCGAACGTGGCCGACTTCAAGGGACGGACAAGGCTGTCACCACTTGCCGCCTACGGCCCCCGTGGGCTTCGCCGTATTCCGCAGCTAGCGCTAACCAAGGCACCACGCCTATGCTAACAACTAGTACCTCGCCTAGCACGCGCTTAAGCAAAGCGAGATAGTCGAACGACACTTCGTGTTAATTGACAAAGAGAAGTTCCCACCGAGGAACGCTCAGCACAAGACGAAATTACCCGCTAAAGATAACTTAAGGACTTTGTTCTAAATCAAGCAAGGCGTATAACGGAACTTGCAAGATAAAAACAAGGACCAACTTATATTGATTTTCACTAAGTACTTGATACAACGGAAATTGGAAAAGAAAGATACAATGGACTCTTGCTTACCAATCCCGAAGACAACTTCCGGAATCGGGGCGAGTGCCCGACTCGACTCTAACTCCAAATAGACTACTACCTAGACTCTAAATGGCGAACAAGACGAAAACTGGACTTCTCTCTGGTGTGTCTTGATGATTCTCTCGCCTCCAGGTGCTGGGCTCCTTTTGTAGAGTGGAAGAGGCGGTTGGGGGGGGGGGGGGGCGACCTTGGGGGGTCGCCCGACCTGTCAGAGTAGGTCGGCCGACCCAGGGACGTTGTCCGACCCTTGATCAGGGTCGGTTGTCCCCCCAACGGCTTGGATCCCTCCTTGGTGGCGGTTGTATGGCAGTTGATGTGGTCGGTTTGGTCGAAAAGTCCTCCGGAGCATTGGATTGAGGCGGTGGAACTTGGAGGGCTTGATTGGGAGCAGAGTTGGACGTCGCCCGACGTGGAATGGGTCGGGCGACGTGGTTGACACGTCGGTCGACGTGGAGGGGGTCGGGCGACCCTGCTGGAGGGTTGACCCCCACGTCACCCGGTGCTTCCCGCGTCCAATTGCTTTACTTCTCTGGTTCATATGGCCGTGGAGACTTGGTGGAGTATGTTGGATAAATTTCACGGCCATTGAACCTCATTTGGTACCGGGTGACCTATGGATGATCACGTCACCCGGCTCTTCCATTGTCCTTTGCCTCGGACCCCTTCTTCATATGGTCGTGTTGTCATTGTGTAGCACATTTCCATAGCCACTTGACCATTTGGACTTGATTTGGATCGGGTGACGTACAGATGTGTACGTCGCCCGAGCCTCGACCGACCGAATTGGCTTCATAACTTGTGTCCAATCTTCATGATGTTGGGGTTTCACCATTTCTTTATTAAAATCACGCCAAATTGCCTTGAACCCAGCAAAACAATGGCGGATACACAACTTGTGGAATTTGATTAGTAAATAAGCAAACTATGCCTATGGCCTTGCATTCTTACCCTTTTATTCCCGGATTTAGTGCTGAAATATTGGCGTTTAAGCGACGCCAACATTGTGCGCTGAGCGCGACAAAGACTCCTACCGCAGGCGTCACGACGGCAAGAACAAGTCGGACAGACCCGAGTCATCCGGCTCAAAGGACAAGAAACGCAAGGGCGAAGACCTGGTGGCCGTAGCCGACAAGTCCCGTTTCCCGAAGCAGCGTGGGCCCCGGGAGCCCACAAACTACGAGCAGTTCCTCGACGAGCCTTGCATCTTTCACGGAGGCCCCAAGAGCTCTCACAAGCTTCGTGACTGCATGAAGCTCAAGGGTCTCATGACCTACACCAACAAACGAGCGGAAGGCGAACCTTAGCCCGAAGACGGCGACGGCCAAAATGGCTACCAGGAACCCAAAGGGTGTCTCCATATATTTGGTGGCCCTGGCGCCTACGAGTCCAAAAGAAAGCAGAAGCTCACCAGCAGAGCTGTCAACACGATCTCGGTGGATGTCCCTCAGTACCTTAGATAGTCCGAAGTACCCATCACCTTTGATCGGCGTGACCACCCAGATCATATCCCCAAGCCGGGCCGATATCCATTGATCCTCTCCCCGATCATCGATGGCGTCCAGCTCAGCAAAGTCTTCATCGACGGAGGAAGCGCTCTCGACATCCTATTTGTCAAGACGCTTGACGACATGAAGATCCCACGATCCAGCATCCAGCCGAGTAATTCCCCTTTCCATGGGATCATACCAGGCACGTCTGCCCTACCACTCGGACAGATAACTCTCCCTGTTCAGTTCGGCAGTCTCGACAATTACAGGCGAGAACTCATATGCTTTCAGGTGGCCGACTTCGAGTCCGCTTACCACGCCATCATTGGCAGGCCAGCACTGGCCAAGTTCATGGCTATTCCGAACTATACATATTTAGTTCTGAAGATGCCCACACCCAATAGAGTCCTCACGCTCCGTGCTGACGTCAAGATCTCCTATGCTTGTGAAGCCGAGTCACTTCAGCTAGCGGCCACACAAGAAGCTGAGGCTAGCAAATCGATGCTAGGCCTAGAAGTCAGCCCCGACATTGCCGACAACGCTGACAACTCGGTCCCTTCTAAAAAGACTTCCAAGTTCGGCGTCCAACCTGCTGGTCCCGAGTCCAAGAAGATCGTCCTTGATCCGAATGACCCGGCGAAGACGGACAACATTGACATTTTCGCCTGGAAACCCTCCGACATGCCAGGAGTCCCCAGGGAAATTGCCGAGCATGCCCTACACGTCGACCTGACAGCCAAGCCTGTCAAGCAACGACTACGACGCTTCACTCCAGATCGCAGAGAAGCCATCCGAAACGATGTAACTAAGCTTTTAGCAGCCGGTTTCATTAAGAAGGTGTTTCACCCCGACTGGCTTGCTTATCCTGTACTAGTTCGGAAAAAGAACAAACAGTGGTGCATGTGCGTCGATTACTCAGATCTCAATAGGTTTTGTCCGAAAGATCCTTTCGTGCTCCCTAGGATATATCAAGTTGTAGATTCCACTGCTGGTTGCCAATTATTGAGTTTCATTGATTGCTACTCTGGCTACCACCAAATCCGACTCAAAGAGGAGGATTGTCTCAAAACGTCCTTTATTACTCCCTTTGGCGCTTATTGTTATCTAACAATGCCTTTCGGCCTCAAAAACGCAGCAGCAACATATCAACATTGCATCCAGAGATGCCTGGCCCGCCTTCTTGAGAAACGCAAAGTTGAGGCGTATATCGACGACGTGGTCATCAAGACCAAGAACAAAGATGACCTTATCGAAGATATCCAAGCTACTTTTGAATACTTACGAGAATTCAAGATGAAGCTCAACCCTGACAAGTGCGTTTTCGGCGTTCCGTCAGGCAAACTACTCGGCTATATCCTCACCCACCATGGCATCGAGGCTAATCCCGGGAAAGTGGAGGCGATCATGAAGATGCCTGTCCCTCAGTGCCAACGGGACGTCCAGAAGCTGTCAGGCTGCATGGCAGCCCTAAGCCGTTTCATCTCACGACTCGGTGAAAAAGGCCTGCCATTCTTTAAACTCCTCAAAAAGCAAGACAAATTCGTGTGGGACGAGGAAGCTCAGAACGCCTTCGTTCAGTTAAAAGAGTTTCTGAGCACTCCACCAACCCTTGTCCTGCCAGACCCCCACGAACCTCTACTCCTCTATGTAGCAGCAACAACCCACGTCGTCAGTGCTGCCTTAGTTGTAGAAAGAGAAGAACCTGGCCAAGTCCAGAAGGTCCAGTGACCAGTTTATTTCGTCAGCGAGGTACTGTCCGACTCAAAGGTCCGGTACTCCCACATCCAAAAGATCACCTATGGGCTACTCATGGCCTCCAGAAAGCTGATCCACTACTTCCAATATCACCCTATTACCATGATTACATCTCATGACATCGGGGACGTTCTCAAGAATAAACAGTCAACCGGCAAAATCGCAAAGTGGGCCATTGAGCTAAGTACTTACGACCTCTCCTTTAAGCCTCAAACGGCTATGAACGGGAAAGCTTTCGCCGACTTTGTAGCTGAGTATACTGAAACCCAAGTTCCTCCAACACCCGAGAAGATCGAAGAATGGATCATGTACTTTGACGGCTCACTACAACTCTCGGGCGGCGGAGCCGGCATTCTCCTAATCTCTCCTAGTGGAGATGAGTTGAGTTATGCCTTACAACTGCGCTTCGAGGTTGTTGGCGTCTCTTACGGTCACGCGGGAAACACGCGACCGCGGGGAGACGCCGGGGGTTATGGAATTGTTCACTTGCACTATTTAACCAAATAATCCACAACTAGTAACAAGTACTAGATATGAATTATAAGGTTTGTCATGTTAAATAGAATATCCGCAAGCGGACGGATAACCCGTTGTAGCATTTCACCCGAGAGTATTCCAGGGTATCGTATTTATATTTTCCCAAAGGAAGACATGGTTGACAAGAGTACTTATGTTCATGGTGTTACAAACGATAAGTGATATAACCACATTCCAATGCAGGGGTAAGGTTTAATAATGATAGGGATAGTGTGACACACACGAAGGCATTCCACTCTCTCTAATAAAAGGCGAGAGACAATCCTAAGCAATGCTAAGTTAGACTAGCGAGCCACTACTCCAAAGGTACAACATTCATATAGCGTGCACAACCTCTACCTATCATCTAGCGTCATGCAAGCATAAGCAAGCGTCTAATGCCAAGGCAACTTCGGGAGATCCGGCATACGCAAGGTCTGCCTCGCGACTCCGGCCTATTTACGTACTCCTATGCCGTGCCCGAACGTGGAGGGTTCCTTTGGATGGACAGGGCTGTCACTTCCTGCCACCTACCTCTACAAACCGTGGGACACGCACATACCCAAGGGTGGATAGACTACCCCGACACCATGCCGGCGTTACTAACCACGACTCTAGATCCCTCGAGGCACCCCCAACCCTTCGGATCGACGGGGTGATAAATCTAGAGCACCTTTGCAGGACAATGAGCCTGATGCCTAAACATGAGAACATCTGGCCTAACTAGCATAAACTAGATAAAAGGAATCAAAGCTAGCACTAAGTCATGCATAAGCGTTCGTCGCTCAAGAACGAGCGACGAACGATGAACGATTAAGCAAGTTCAAGAATAATCGATGATCGAGTATGAACGAACGAAGAACGAACGATGAACGAGCATGAACGAACAACGAACGATCATACAAGATCATGATAGAACTAGCAAGCTCATAACAACTATATGAATACTTGTATTCCATAGATTAAATAACAAGTCTTACAAAGAGAGAAAAAGGATACAAGAGCACTACCCAATTCTCCACAAGACTTTGGGAGCAATAGGGCAGCCCACTACTCAGCCTAGCACTACCTAGAATTGCCTCTAACTCTAGTGTGAGGAGGAGGGAATGATCCTTGTGTATTGTGTGTCTTGGAAGGAGGGGGGTACCCCTCCTTATATAGTCCTTGAAGGTCGGCAACTTTGAGGCGGTTCCCGAGGTCGGTGGCATTTAATGCAGGGGGAACCGACCTCCAGAGGTCGGTTACAAACCGCCATAGAAAGATGGGCCCAGGGGGCCACCCTGCCAGGTCGGCCGACCTGGCCAGGGGGGGTCGGCCGACCTGTGCCTGGCCCCTCCTGGGCTGGGCTTTGGCAGGTGGCTTCCCCTCTGGGTCCACTTCTCTGGTCCAGGTGCATTTGGCCTTAGTTGTGTTGGACTTTGACGAGATTTGGCCTTTTGTCTTGGAATTGTATTCCCGCGGCGAACGTTGTTTTGTAGAAGTGTTGATTTGTCGCCTTGGGGCATGAGTTCTCCTGGATTTCTCCCTTATTCCACCTGCACACTAAAATCTAGAGGTACATGTGGAACTAGGTTATTCTTAAATAAAGTGCATGTAAAGAATGTCTAATCCTTCTTGTTTATTGAGCTAGTTGACGGTCGAAATTGGTCCGTAACGACCGTCAACAACTCCCCCAAGCTTACCCTTTGCTCGTCCCGAGCAAGAAGTAGGACTTTAGGTTGTTGATCAGGAGTTGCTACAATGCCTACTTCTCAAAGGTACCAAGTGTATAACAAAGATACTCATCCCTGAGTTGAATAAGTTGGCCAAGGTAACTCTCCCTTCCCTTAGTCCTTATGGGGCTTTTGCTTATTACGTCACCTTGGGCGGTTGAGAGAGAGAACGGTGTACGAGCATTTGTTTTCTCATTCCTTGTCTTGCTTTTATTCTCCGGAGGTTTTCAAAAAGATTTTCATTAACAAAACCAAGTTGCTCAAGTGATACTCTCGAGTCGCTCAAGTGGTGTTTTTATCCCTTACCAAGGCATGTGTGTTGCCTCATCCTACATCTAATAGGCTTTTTGTGGAGCTCAAAGTAGGATATGGAGAGAGGCATACTTGCATTCATATTTTGCACAACCAAAAGAGTGGATCCACGGAGATAGCAAGCCATACAATCAAAGATCAAGATGTGCAAGTGTGGATGGTGGTGGTGTATGCGACTACTCCTCTTTTTGTTCACCTCTCTTTATTTTATATTTTG
This sequence comes from Eragrostis curvula, assembly GCA_007726485.1. Taxonomy (NCBI): domain Eukaryota; kingdom Viridiplantae; phylum Streptophyta; class Magnoliopsida; order Poales; family Poaceae; genus Eragrostis; species Eragrostis curvula. The sequence continues at coordinate 6,713,130 of CM017445.1, read as the reverse complement.
GGGCATGGCTATCTTTTCTTCTTTCTTTTTCCATGCTCAAAATGAGAGCAGATAAATTTTCTTTTTCTTTTCATGCTCATCTTCTGTGAGCTTTATTTTCTTTCTTTCTTTTGCATAGCCATGCCTAATTTTGATATTTCAAGAGAGGTGATAAATTGTGAGGAGTGTCTTTATTTTGGTGGATGGTATGACATGTTGCTAACTTCCGGTGTAGAAGTTTAGCATATGAGGTGGAATGTGTACGTGATCTTGATCATGAGAGTATGGAAAGCATCTCACTAGGGTCACACAATTTTGATAAAGCTCATTGAAATGACAAGCAGCATATGTAAGGTTTTTTTCATTAAGTACTACATATGGCTTTGGTAGGAAGGAACTTATAAATTTTTATGATTTTCGAAAACAAAAAGCTCCGGAGTTTTCAAGCTTAACTTGGAACAAGATTGCATCAGCTCTTTTTACCATATCATCTCTCATAACAACTTAGGTTCAGTGCAAGCGTATGCTACCCACAAGTTTCAGGTTCTAAGCAAGTATTTTTCACCCAACAAACTCAAAACTTGGAGAGTACTAAGTTATAAACTAGGCACAAGAGAGAAATACGGCAGAGCAACTATTCATCATCTCAACATAGAAGGAAAAGAAACATTTTTACAGCACATAAAAAGAAGCTATACTAACTATTTTTGTTCTTTTTAGTTTTGTTATTTTTATTTTGTTTTTCATATGAGAAGCAAGAACAAGCAAAAACGAAAGGAAAAGGATACAAGTTGCGATACATTATACCTTAGCGGGGGGCATGGTGTCTCCCCCCCCAAGCTTGTTCTTGCTCATGGGTCTGGTGGATTGAACCCCATGTGGCGAAAGTAAGCCGAAAGATCGGCTTGTCCCCGCTCCGTCATGTTGGTGAGGTTGGTGAGCTGGGTGTCGGTGCGTTCTTGCCACTGATGGGTTTGTAGGATGTGTTGATTCAGCGCGTATTGAGTGTCTTCCGCTGTGGTCTCGAGCCTTCCCATTTGCTCGGAGAGGTTGTTCATTGCTTGCTCAAGGTGGAAACCTTGAGTCGCACCAGAGTCGGAGGAGTGTTCCTCCCATTGTTGTTGCGAAGTGAACATCCTTGGGTTATGTCCCGAGGTTTGCCACGCCGAGCCCCCGGCCATGTGTGGTGGCGGGGCTGAGTATACACCGGGAAAATACCCGGTGTGACCATACCCCGGGCCGCCATGAGCCATGGGCTGCGGTGTGGGTGCCTCGGAACTTGATGGCTGCTCCGACCTGCGCGTCCTCCTGCGAGAAGAAATACTCCTGCGCGCACTCTCTATTTCTTGGAGCTCAATGGTTAGATTTTTGCAAGTATACAAGCGAAGATCCGGGTTAGGTAACCGAAACTCGTTTGTATACCCGACAAAATAAAATATGAGGGAATCATTTGGACCACGCTTAAGTGTATGACCGCGAATAAGATAATCTTTGTTTATGAGCATGCGAGGAGTATCAATATATTCAACATTAGCATCATGCAAAGCACCTACTCCTGCAGCGATACGTGTAATCAACGAAGTGCACTCGATAGGCCCTATCATCCCAAAATTATCTAGCCATTGGTGGATCATGTATTGCACAGGAGAAATCTTAATTTTCTCAACCATAGCATAAAGAATTTTCATTTCATCCTCGCGCACAACTCTAATATCACTCCTAGGAAAAAGAGTGATGCCAATCCACATGTGCAAAAAGCGCAAAGTAGGGTGATGGATGTGATTAGTTCTAGGCTGCACACAAGTTGAAAAACCCGTAATCCTTTCCCAAAATGCAAGCTTTGAAAAATCAGGAAGGGCATTATCAATATCAACATTGCAGCGAGTATTAAAGCCGAGTATCATGCTAAGGTCCTTCCATTTCAAACGGTACTCTTCCCGGAAAAACCGAAAAGTAATACCTTCATCTACTACTCGTAGGGTGCACAAAAACTGAAGTGTAAGCAAGCGGGAACTCGGCTCATGTACACTAGCAAAATCTTTCCACCCTATAGCTTTGAATACTCGAGAAAATTCAGCATCCATACCTGTTTGTTGCAGCAACTCCGTGTCAAATGCTCGCGTAGGAGCAAAGATACGGTTTTGAAGAAGTGCGTAGGCGTTCATCTCTTGCTCGCCCACCAAGTCGAGGTCGGTGTCGGCGAGGAGATGATGCTCGTTGTTGCCCTCTTCTTCGGCTGCATGTGGTGGACTTGGCGGTGGTTCGACCACGGGGCGCGCGCGCGTGCTTCGGCGTGAAGAGCTTGGACTTGAGCTTGAGCTTAGGGACTTCTTCAGCGATCCGTACAGCCGCTTCGCTCCCGACATGGCTGCAGCGAGGAGAGCAAGAACACAAGAACAAAAACTCCGAACGGGTTATGTTAGGGAAAAATCAAATCGGCGAAACCGTCGGTTGTTCTTGTAAGCAAGAAAATCGCAACTCGAAAACAAACAAAAACAAATCAAAGCACAAACTGAAAGAACAGAGGGAGAGGAGTTTTTTTTTTATGCAGAATTTTGAGGCAAGCATAAAGTGAGAGCAAAGGAGAACCTTGTGAGCAAGAGAGTGAAGTGAATGAGGAATGAAATGAGTGTGTGTGAGGGGGAGAGAGCCTCTGGCCGGTCAGTCCAACTTATAGCACGAAATGTAGCCGTTTTTGAATGTTGGAGGGGGAATATGACCGTTGGGGAAAAGATGGGGGGCAGCAGTGGCTGCCACAGGTCGGCCGACCTGGCAAATGGGGGTCGGCCGACCCCCTGTGGGGCCCACTTGCTCCCCCTCTTGGCCCACAGCCTCCAACGGTCATATGGTTTATGACCTTGGCTGCTATGTCTAGTAAATCCTCGGAAATATTGCTCAGAAAGATTTCCAAATAAAATCATGCCTCGAAATTCAAACGGTTTTCGAAAAAATTGAAACTAGAAGAGAAAAATGTCGGAAAAATCCCAACATGTGAAAAATTTATTGTAGTGGTACAGAGGTACTCCAAAACCTTGCACAAAAGAGTGAAAAAGTTTTGAAGAACCAAATATTTTTGGAGATTAATTTTTGTATGCATGGCGAGATGAAAATTTCAAATATACTGGCGGAAAAATTCAAACGATTGAAATAAGAATTTCTTGTGGTGAAATAAAATATGCAGGGTGATTTTAAAGTTTTTAAATGCAAGTGGTGGGTTTGAAAAGGAAAAAATCAAAAAGGAATCAAAAGAAACGATAATGCCGATTATCCTGTCGGCCAGGGCTTCGCCGTTTTAAGTCCGGCGAGCAAGGACTTCTCCATGCGTTTCATTCTTGAGGTGCCGGTCCCGTCCTTGGAGAGGAGGATGAAGATGGCTGCACCTTCTTTACTTGCCACATTTGTTTGATCTTGGGTTGTGTTGGTGGCTTCTCAATTTGAGGGGTCGATTTCTTGACCCATAACCCCGGCCTTGTTGTTGCGGGCTTCTTGGGTTGGTACCATGACGGGTTCTCACGTTTGTCAATTTGCTTCCAAAGAGCAATGAGACTATCCGTCTTTCTCGGGGTCACTTCAACTTCTTTGATGTTTAAGGGGTTTGTGGTGCTGAGGAAGGGACGTCCCAAGATGAGGGGCGTTTCCTTGTCAATATCCATGTCCAGCACCACAAAGTTTACCGGGACGGTGTGGCCTCTTATGGATACCGGCACATCTTCCGCAATCCCCATTGGAAAGCGAAAGGTTGAGTCGGCCAATTGTAGCCGCATCGCTGTTGGCGTGAGGAACTTGTACTTTAATTGCTCGAAGATCGCCTTGGGCATAATGCTCACACTGGTCCCAAGGTCGCACAGTGCGTAGTTGAAGTGGAATCTCTTGATTGCACAAGGGATTACTGGAAAGCATGGATCAGCTTTTATTGTAGAAGGTTCTTCTCTTATTTGCCTGTTCTCCCCTGCATGGTTAGTCTTACGAGAGAACATTTCTCCTCTCGTAGTGATAACGTTAACCTTTTCAATGAGAGATTCTGGTTGCCCAGGAATCTGCTCGGAATTAGCAGAAGGAACGAGAGCAGCAAGCTGAGCTATTTGAGTTTCTATCATTTTGTTAAAACTCAGCTGATTTTTGAAAGCGGAAGAAAAACCTTCTAGCTGTGAATTTATATTTTCTAAAACTTTATCGTTGGCAGCAAGCTTTTTGTTGATTGATTCATTAATTTTAGCTTGGCCAAGAACCAAATCTTTCAAAGAGGGCTGATTATTGTAAAAACCAGGAAAATTGTTACCTCTATTTTGATTTTGATTATATCCTTGACCTCCGTTTGGACGATACCCGTTGTTGTTGTTCATGTAGAACGCATCTTCTTGGGTGTGGGGGCAATTCTTCCCCATATGGCCCGTATCCCCGCATTCCTCACACGTCATGTGTGAGTCCAATGCACGAACACTACCACTTGAAGTGTGTTCATCCAAACGCTTCATGAGAAGGTCAAGTTTGGCGGACAACATGTCCACTTCCTTGACAGGGTGGATGCCTTTTGAGCGTGTTTGGAGTCGATCATCGCTCCACCCTTGATTGGAGACCATCTTCTCTATAAGATCTTTTGCTTGAGTAACGGTTTTGGAGAAGAAGGCTCCTCCAGCAGCGGCATCCATATGTCCACGGGCTGTTGGTGTTAACCCGTTGTAAAAGTGTTGAAGAATGAGCCATTCTTCCATCCCATGGTGTGGGCAGGCTGATGTGTATTCTTGGAGCCTTTCCCATGCCTCGGGTATGGATTCATTTGTTGCTTGCTGGAAGCTTGCAATTCTTCCACGAAGAGCATTGGTTTTGCCCATCGGGAAGAACTTAGCGAGGAACGCCGTAGAACATTTGTCCCAAGTGTCAATATTGGCGCGGTTTGCATAGAACCATTGTTTCGCTTTCCCAAGGAGGGAGAGCGGAAACAAACGGAGCTTGATAGCATCTTGATTGCCTTCTCCCGTGCCTGACGTGTTGCATATTTCTAGGAATTGTTGGAGATGAGAGTTGGCGTCCTTGGAAACCTTCCCACAAAAGGGTATGGCTTGCACCATAGTGATGAGGCTGGACCTTATGTTAAGTCCGGCGTCACCAACGTCGACGTTGGGTCCAATGGGCACATTGGCGACGGTGGGCGCGGAGTATTCACGAAGGGTCTTTTCAGCCATGACGTTTGACGTAGATTGTGCGGAAGATGCGGGTTCGCTTGTCGAGAGTACTTGAGGGGAGACGACGACGCGGTGTCGAGTCTTCCTCACAAGTGACTCGGGATTATCAACGAAGTTTTTCGGCAAGTCGAATCCACGCATACACTATCCTGTTTTCACATCAAAGAGAAAACAGATCAAGGTTACCCTGCAGGGGCAATGGTTAAACCACATCAAGTGTAATCATGAACAATCATTGTATTCTTGTTAACCAATGTCTTCCCCGGCAACGGCGCCAAAAATGCTTGTTGGCGTCTCTTACGGTCACGTGGGAAACACGCGACCGCGGGGAGACGCCGGGGGTTATGGAATTGTTCACTTGCACTATTTAACCAAATAATCCACAACTAGTAACAAGTACTAGATATGAATTATAAGGTTTGTCATGTTAAATAGAATATCCGCAAGCGGACGGATAACCCGTTGTAGCATTTCACCCGAGAGTATTCCAGGGTATCGTATTTATATTTTCCCAAAGGAAGACATGGTTGACAAGAGTACTTATGTTCATGGTGTTACAAACGATAAGTGATATAACCACATTCCAATGCAGGGGTAAGGTTTAATAATGATAGGGATAGTGTGACACACACGAAGGCATTCCACTCTCTCTAATAAAAGGCGAGAGACAATCCTAAGCAATGCTAAGTTAGACTAGCGAGCCACTACTCCAAAGGTACAACATTCATATAGCGTGCACAACCTCTACCTATCATCTAGCGTCATGCAAGCATAAGCAAGCGTCTAATGCCAAGGCAACTTCGGGAGATCCGGCATACGCAAGGTCTGCCTCGCGACTCCGGCCTATTTACGTACTCCTATGCCGTGCCCGAACGTGGAGGGTTCCTTTGGATGGACAGGGCTGTCACTTCCTGCCACCTACCTCTACAAACCGTGGGACACGCACATACCCAAGGGTGGATAGACTACCCCGGCACCATGCCGGCATTACTAACCACGACTCTAGATCCCTCGAGGCACCCCCAACCCTTCGGATCGACGGGGTGATAAATCTAGAGCACCTTTGCAGGACAATGAGCCCGATGCCTAAACATGAGAACATCTGGCCTAACTAGCATAAACTAGATAAAAGGAATCAAAGCTAGCACTAAGTCATGCATAAGCGTTCGTCGCTCAAGAACGAGCGACGAACGATGAACGATTAAGCAAGTTCAAGAATAATCGATGATCGAGTATGAACGAACGAAGAATGAACGATGAACGAGCATGAACGAACAACGAACGATCATACAAGATCATGATAGAACTAGCAAGCTCATAACAACTATATGAATACTTGTATTCCATAGATTAAATAACAAGTCTTACAAAGAGAGAAAAAGGATACAAGAGCGCTACCCAATTCTCCACAAGACTTTGGGAGCAATAGGGCAGCCCACTACTCAGCCTAGCACTACCTAGAATTGCCTCTAACTCTAGTGTGAGGAGGAGGGAATGATCCTTGTGTATTGTGTGTCTTGGAAGGAGGGGGGTACCCCTCCTCTTATAGTCCTTGAAGGTCGGCAACTTTGAGGCGGTTCCCGAGGTCGGTGGCATTTAATGCAGGGGGAACCGACCTCCAGAGGTCGGTTACAAACCGCCATAGAAAGATAGGCCCAGGGGGCCACCCTGCCAGGTCGGCCGACCTGGCCAGGGGGGGTCGGCCGACCTGTGCCTGGCCCCTCCTGGGCTGGGCTTTGGCAGGTGGCTCCCCCTCTGGGTCCACTTCTCTGGTCCAGGTGCATTTGGCCTTAGTTGTGTTGGACTTTGACGAGATTTGGCCTTTTGTCTTGGAATTGTATTCCCGCGGCGAACGTTGTTTTGTAGAAGTGTTGATTTGTCGCCTTGGGGCATGAGTTCACCTGGATTTCTCCCTTATTCCACCTGCACACTAAAATCTAGAGGTACATGTGGAACTAGGTTATTCTTAAATAAAGTGCATGTAAAGAATGTCTAATCCTTCTTGTTTATTGAGCTAGTTGACGGTCGAAATTGGTCCGTAAGGACCGTCAACAGAGGTCTCTAACAACGCGGCCGAGTACGAAGCCGTCCTACACAGCTTGCGCATTGCCGCATCACTCGGCATCCAGCACCTAGAAGTACGAGGTGATTCTCTCCTGGTCATCAACCAGTTAAAGAAACACTGGTCGTGTGTTCACCAGGACATGATAGCCTACGTTCAAGCAGTTGACAAATATGAAGACAAGTTTGACGGCTTGGACTTCATACATGTCCATCGAGATCACAACAAAAAGGCAGATCGACTAGCCAACATTGGCTCCGGTCGAGAACCCGTTCCCCCTGGAGTCTTCATGGAGGTCATCACAACACCTTCCATCAAGAAGGACACAGAAGCTCCGCCCAAAGAACCGCTACAGCCGCAGCCTGATGCAGATGAAGCCATGGTTGTAGACATCCTCGAGAACCCGGAAGAAGAAGACTGGCGACTCCTGTTTCTTGACTTTATACAATATGGGAAACTCCCTGATAAGAAGGAAGAATATGAAACTCTCTTTCGCAAGAGCAAGGCGTATAAAGTCATCGACGGTGAGTTATTCCGAAAAAGCGCTGACAGAAGAGACGTCGAAGGACTCGACATCTACATGAAGTGCATTACTCGGAAGGAAGGCCAGCAAATTCTCCAGGACATCCACTCGGGCGTATGCGGCAATCACGCGGCCTCCCGCACCCTCATTGGGAAAGCTTATCGACAAGGATTCTACTGGCCCATAGTAGTTTCCGACGCCGTCAGCCTTGTCCAAAAATGTACAGGCTGTCAGTTCTACGCTCAGCAGATACACATGCTGGCACAAGCTTTACAAACCATACCTCCCACTTGGCCTTTTGCGGTCTGGGGGCTTGATATGGTTGGACCCATGAAGAAAGCCCAGGGCGGATTCACCCACCTCCTAGTCATGGTGGACAAATTCACTAAGTGGATCGAAGGAGTGCCGATACGTGACCTGAGTGCCTCCCGGACAATCGACTTTGTGAGAGACATAGTCTACCGGTTTGGTGTACCCAACAAGATCATCACGGACAATGGCACCAATTTCAAAAACAGAGAATTCGACGCATTATGCGAGGACGTCGGCATCAAGCTTTGCCACGCCTCCACCTATCACCCAGAAAGCAACGGACAAGTAGAACGAGCCAATGGTATGGTCCTACAAGGGCTCAAACCTCGTCTGTATAATCAACTCAAGTCCCACGCTTCCAGATGGGTTCAAGAGCTCCCAGCAGTACTCTGGGCGCTTAGGACTACACCTACTCGTCCCATGGGGCAGTCTCCTTTCTTCTTGGTCTACGGAGCGGAAGCCGTTCTCCCTTCTGAGCTCGAGTTCGGTTCTCCCCGAGTAACCAACTATCAGGAGGAATCATCCGACAAGCAGTTGACCCAGTCAGTTGATCAGCTGGAAGAATTGAGAGACGACGTGTCCCGCAGGTCCGCAGTTTACCTCCAGAAGCTGCGACGCTACCATCAGCGCCGAGTTTGAGATCGCGCCTTTTCAGTCGGCGACCTCGTTCTCAAAAAGATTCAGTCTACTGAAGGCCAACACAAGCTGTCACCGGTCTGGGAGGGACCCTTCATCGTACATGAAGTCACTCGGCCAGGATCATACAAACTGCGCCGAGAAAACGGACATCTCCTTCCGCACACACACAACATCTATCAGCTACGTCGCTTCTTTGTTTAGTGCATTTTTTGCAACTTATACTTGTATACAATATAATATGTGCCTCATATGAATAAAATGGAATCTCTTTCTCTTTACTTCATCTTTGACTCTGTTACGGCTAACTACCTTAGTCACAATAGAGCCAGGGGGCTAAAACAATACGTGAGTATATATCTCGGATCTCTCCTGAATGACTAAGTAAGCCTTGCTCGTCCTGATTGTGAAGCTCCAATGGAGAGTGCATAAGCATAAGGCGGCAACTGGTCTCTGAAAACAGTCTACAGAAGATCCGACTGACAAACACTCATCCCATACATAAAATTCTTAATTGTCACGACTGTTCTGATTATGAAGCCTTAACGCTAACTCCTTTGCATATGACTGACCCACGGTCTCATACTGCCGGAACATCTAAGAGTGCATAAACATAAGACAGTCAAACGACAAAAGACAAAATAACACTCTGTCTTCACAGAAGCAAAATTATACGCAGAGTACTCAGTACTTAATCCTACATATGACTACTTTATTGTCTTATTTACAGGAACTATCAATAATCCTATCTATGGCGACAGGGGAACATCTTTCACCAACTCCTCGGCACAGCTACTTGCATTTGTTGACAGCTGAGTTGGCTGCTCAAAAGTCGTCCCTTTGGCATATCCTTCCTTGCAAGTGGCCAAGTCTACCTTAGGGTACAGTGACTTGACCACTCCCAAGGCATGGCGAGCAGCATACTCAGCAACAGACTTGCAGTGGGCTCGTAGTGCCTCAGAAGCTTGCGCCAGCGTTGCATGCAGAGGACTCTTAGGCATCTCCTCAGGCACCGACCAGATGAACTCGCAGACAGCTCTAGCACTCTGAACGAGAGAACTATTCTCCCCTTTCAGAGTCACTAGTTCACCTGTAAACCTCAAGTCACTCAGCAAAAGAGCACAGATAATTGGTCAGTAATCAGTGTCCATACTCCTTACTCTGAATCTCTTCTTTCTCAGTAAGGAGAAGCTCTGAGTCAGTCTTCAAACTGTCCAGCTCGGTCTTGAGATTCTCCTTCTCCTGGTTAGCTGCTGACAGAGCCTTAACCTTACTCTCAGTCTCGAGATTTGCCTTGGCTATACTTTCCCTCAACAAAGGAGCGTTCCTCCTCAACAAGTCAAGCTCGTCCAAGTCATCCTTGGTCAGTTTGGGTTGAGTTGAGAAATAAGACAAGCTGCGTGAGTCAACAAAATCAGAAAACCTGATAATCAATAGTGATAAGACATTACCTGTGAGGGCGACTTCAAGCTCAGCCTTTTCCTTGCGAGCAGCTGACAACTCGGCGTTCAGCTTGACCAATTCCTCCTGCTGCTCATGTATCTTTAGGTTCTTTGCAGTCAGGTTCACATGAAGTGAGTCGGCCGCAGACTTCAGCACTTTGAAGAATTTGGTCTTCTCTCGGCTTTTGGCAATCATGGTCTACAAACACCATGCACGTCAAGTATTGATCCCTTGTGTTGCAAAAAAGGAAGTCAGTTAAGGATTTTACCTGCTGAGTGCCGATCAGATTGATCAGCTGGTTCTCTGCCCGGCTGAACTCTTCCTCATCTTCCATCTCGTTGATGGTCACCTTCTCGCCACAAAACTCAAAAGAAAGAGTCCCAGACCTCTCCTGCCTTTCCCGAAACTCAAACAGTGCCGGGTTAAACTCGATGGTGGGGGCTGGAATCTCTTCGATCTCAGGAGCTGGCTCGGAAGAGCTGGCACCACCCGGATTTTGAGCTTGGCCGACCAAATGGTCTTCTCGGCCTATCATCTGAACTTCTACTGCAGGAGACTGATGAGAGTGAAGCACGAGAGCATCGACGGCCTGTTGAACCGGCTCCTCTTGTCTCTCTTGTCCATCATCATTAGCGGCAAGCGTCGGCTCAGAGGCTGCAGCCCTCTCAACACTTGTTTCAACTTCAGCGTCCCCTCCTGCAAGGACGATCTTCTCAGCTGTCATCACTGGCTCCTCTTCAGTAGGGAGGCTGCACGGTGGAGACGACAAGTTATGCTCAGTCAGCCAAAGCAGCAACTCAGAAAGACAACAAGTCAAAGATCAAAACAAGAGGACTTACCTGTCAGAGGTTCTCAGCCTTTTCAGTGGCTTCATCCTTTTCTTGCTGGGGGCTAGCGTCTATTGCATAGCCGAGTCAGCAGTCGAGATATCTCTCTTGGCAGTGACCTCAATAGGGTCAGCTGGCCTAAGGTCACTACCTCCTGCAGCAATGGCATCTACAGCTACTAACTCTTTATCAAGAGTATCTACAGCTGCATTAAGGGCCTCCTGCCCGGTACTGGCATCAATGTCCTTGCCATGAGACTCAACCAAGTTGGCATCCAAGGCTTGAGAGTCACTCTCTCTCTCTCGGCTGCCTTCTCGGTCTGAGGAAACTGTCAAACAGTTAGTTCACAAACACAGAGACATAAAGTATTTTCTATTCTAGAGAAATAATACCTGTCCATAAATTCGAGCAGCAAGAGATGGATGTCGGACCTGAGCCTTGGTCTTCTTAGCCTTCTTGACCCCTGTGTCAGCTGGTCTCTCGGATGAAGGCTCAGCGTCCCTCAGATCCTCGTGCTCCTCCCCCTCATCAGAACTAGAGATGACTATCGAGGGGTTCCATTTGCGCTTTGGAGCTGCAGAGCGCTCGGGCAACTGCTGGCTGGGTCCTTAGCCTACAGCACATTCAAGACCTAATCGACGAGCATCTCGGACCTGATTAGCCTTACTACGCCTTTCGCGTTGATAAATCAACTCACCAGCAGATGCAGGCTGAGTAGCAGTAGCAGCAGGGGCTTCCTCACGGTTAGGAGACTGATCTCCATCTTCACCGCTGGTGGCCAGAGGATCTTCTATCTCCTCACCACCTTCTTGAGCTTCGTCATCTCCTTCGGCCTCGACATCATCGTCGTCGTCCGAGTCTCCAAACAGGGCCATGAGCTCAGCGTCAGTGATCTCTTCATCATCGGCGTTCAACTCAATGTTCTGCTCCCTGATTCGCAGGGGCGTCAAGTTGTCGTCAGTAATCACTGGAGGATCAGGACCAAGGTTCCTAAACATGTCACAACCCTACAAGAAAAATAATTCAAGGCGATCAACATTTCTTCAGGAGAATAACTCGGGAACCTATTGCATGATGAGTAAAAAGAAACTCACCGCAGGACGAGGATCATTATGCCAGTAGCCAAACCACTGGTACTCATCACCTGAAGGCTTCAGCAAAGTGACGGCGTCCTTCACGACGAAGAAGTCATTCCTGGGGCTAATGACTCGGCGCTTCACCTCACGGTATCCCCCAGAAATTGGCTCTTCGTTAGGATCCCTAGGGCCTCTCCACAGCCAAGCTGGAAAATACCTCGCCTTCAAAGGCTGGAACTTTCTCAAGCAAAAATTCAGCGCAATGGCTGGACCGAGAACTCCTTTACTCGGCTCCTTCACAGCCGCAATTAACTTGTGCAGTTCTTTCAATTATGCAGCAGCTGAAGGGCTCGGCTTATGTTGACGGTCCTTACGACCCATTTTTTACCGTCAACCTTATGCACCTTTGTAAACCAAACACCATCACCAAGTGTAGACATAGGGTTTATTTCTAACAAATTCCACTAGTCTTGGTGAATTATGAAGTGCAGGTGCAATCCATACAAAAACAGGGGAAAACATGCACTAAATGTGGACTTTGCAATCAACGGATTTTCCCCGGACTAAAGAACTTAGTCCAAAAGCCCAAAACCACAGAATCAGGCTTCAAGATCAAGCAATGCACGTGGTTTAGGCAAGTACACAGGCCCAGGAAGCAGCCAGAGGAGGACCAGGCCCAGTGGGGCCCAGGCCAGGTCGGCCGACCCCCTCTGGCCAGGTCGGCCGACCTGCCAGGGAGGCCCCACTGGCCCATCTTTTTATGGCGGTTTACCACCGACTTCTGGAGGTCGGTTCCCCCTGCATTAAATGTCACCGACCTCGGGAACCGCCTCAAAGTTGCCGACCTTCCAAGGCTATAAATAAAGGGGCACCCCTCCCTCTCAACACACACCACAAGACGCAAGACTCTCCAATAGAGCTCCACTCCAATCCTTAGGCTGAGAGCCTTTTGTACACTAGTAGAATAGGAGAGAGGGCAAGGGAGAGAAAGGAATATTCCTTCCACTTTGGTGGAGGTTTAGTTCTATTTCTTTACCTTGGCGTGTAAACACTCTTTGTGATTTATACGTGATGATTATTTATCTAGCGAGCAATATTACTTTTCTAGGCGTAATTCCTGTTATACTTGTTTACGGGATCATCGCTCCGCAAGGGGTGCTCTAGCCTTCTAAATTCAGCTTTGGGCCGAGGTTAGAGTAGTAATCAACGGCATAGACGTGGTGTCTAGGCTAGAGGTTACCTTTGTTTGCTGTGTGCTCCACGGTTTGTAGAGGTAGGCGGCAGGAAGTGACAGCCCTGTCCGTCCAAAGGAACCCTCCACGTTCGGGTACATAGTAGAGCTACAGGTCGGAGTGGCTTGGCAGACCAGGCCTAAACCGGCGCCCGAAGTAGACAAGTAGAGCTTGAGTTCGTCTATCCTCTAGGATAACTAGATATAATCACCCTCTCGATCCTAGGCTGCTAGTTGTCTTGGTTGTCCTTGGGTAGAACTTGCCCTGCGGTAGAATAACTCCGTTCCTTGGGGAAAACAAATACGATACCTTGGAATACTCCCGGGTGAAGTGCTACAACGGTATTCCGTGCGCTTGCGGATTTATCTGTGACGTAAGAAATACCAACAAGCATTTCTGGCGCCGTTGCCGGGGAACGGTTGATATCTCTATTGCAAATTAAGTTTGCCCTCGTAATCTATCTTACTTTCCGTTCTGTTTTTATTTTCCCTTAATTTCAAAAAACTCACAAAAACATTTCATGGAGTCACAACCCACCATCCAATCATTCTCTACTCCACGGGGCGAGCTCTTAGAGCCACCATCATCATCACAACCCATTTCTTCATTTGGCTATGAGTTTTCCCCTGATTACATTTCGATGATAAGAGGTTTATCCTTTTCGGGTTTTAAACATGAAAATCCTTATGAACACTTGCGAGAGTTCGAGCATTTGTGTTCATGCCGATCGATCCATGGCATGATACAAGAAACGTTGAAGTGGAAATTGTTTCCCTTCTCTCTCAATGAGAGGGCGAAGCAATGGTACACTTACACCGCTAAGAGAGTGAACGGTGATTGGAAAGAATTGCGAGACAAATTTTGTCTAGCGTTCTTCCCCGTATCCCGTGTCACTTCTCTACGAGCGGAAATAATTAACTTTCGTCAAGAAAAAGAGGAAACCTTGAGTGCATCATGGATTCGGTTCTGTTCATTAACAGACACCGGACCTGAATTGTTGCTCCCCGAACCCGTTTTACTACAACATTTTTATTCGGGATTGAGCAGTGATACCGCACTTTATCTTGACACGGCCGCTGGTGGATCTTTTACTCATAAGACCATAGCGGAAGCACACGAACTTTTGGATCGCATTGTGGAAAACACTCCTTTTTCCGCTGATTTACTAGTTGAGCCGGAGTCAAAAGATGAGGAACTCGTTGTGCAAGAAACACAACAATTGGTGCCTACAATGGTAGACCCAACAATCGAGTCCCCATCTAACACAAGAACAATGATAGAGGATGATGAACCTCTTGAGTTCCCATTTGAGTTCGAGGAAGAAATTTTTGAAAAATTTTGGAGACTCCTCGAACTACTCTTGTCAAAAGAGGCCAAGACTCCCTGCACCAACCCCCGAACCTTTAGAAAAAGATTTTCTTTTGGAAACCATTCGGGAGTTGACATTGATCATAAGCGATGAATGGTTGAGAGAAAATGAGTTTTCTTCCGATACTATTCGTTTTGAACATCCTACCTCAACCATTCAAAGCTCAATTCGGGGATCAAAGGTAGATGTTCTCTATAATCCTTTAGTGGGTGCCAACATCATGTCCGAATCTTTTGCTTTAACCATGTTTGGGAACGAAGTTTGGGCACCCACTAGCAAACTCCTTAGAACCTCTCCGGGACACTTCTTTGAGGGTTTGGGGATCGTTAGAGACGTCTGCATTAAGCACGATGATGCCGAAGTATCGCTGGATTTTCACGTCTTCGGGGTTTTGAATTTTGATGTTCTTGTAGGCCATCCCATAGAAAAGCTTTTCTCAAAAATATCGCCTTCTGGAACCCTTGACTTCACCCTCGGCAAGGAACCTTTTTCTATCCCTATCGTTCATACGCTAAAAACTTTTGCCGAGGAGTCCCCCGAAGTAGACGATTGTATAGAGGAGGTTATGGCAGTTTTTCTTCATGAAACCCCCGAATCGTCCTTGGAAGAAGATGCTCTCAATTTTGTTTTAGAAGAAGACGATTCGGAAGAAACCTTTGAGCTGCCCGAAACCTTAGCCTCGCCGCCACCTCCCATAGAGCTCAAAGCACTCCCACCAGGCTTACGCTACGCTTTTCTTCACGGAAACCCCGAAACGCCTGTCATCATAAGTGACAAGCTTTCGGAGGAAGAAACCGCTAAACTCTTAGCCGTGTTAGAGAAACGTCGCTCCGTTCTTGGCTACTCGCTAGGAGACCTCAAGGGAATCAGCCCTGCTCTTTGCACCCATCGCATTCCCATAGATCCCGATAGCACACCTTCTAGGGAACCTCAACGGAGGTTAAACAATGCAATGAGGTAAGTCGTTAAGAAAGAGGTCTTGAAACTTTTGCATGCTGGTATTATCTATCCAGTTCCACACAGCGAGTGGGTGAGCCCAGTGCAGGTTGTGCCCAAGAAGGGAGGAATGACGGTCGTTCATAACGACAAGGATGAATTAATCCCTCAACGAACCGTCACGGGGTGGAGGATGTGCATAGATTACCGAAAGCTTAACAAGGCTACAAAGAAAGATCATTTTCCGCTTCCCTTCATCGATGAGATGTTGGAACGGCTGGCAAATCATTCTTTCTTTTGTTTCCTTGATGGGTATTCGGGATATCATCAAATTCCCATCCATCCCGATGATCAGAGTAAGACGACTTTTACATGCCCTTACGGAACTTATGCTTATCGTCGAATGTCTTTTGGGCTATGTAATGCGCCTGCTTCTTTTCAACGATGCATGATGTCTATCTTTTCTGACATGATCGAAGAGATTATGGAGGTTTTTATGGATGATTTCTCCGTCTATGGGAAAACCTTCGATCATTGTTTAGAAAATTTAGACAAAGTCTTGCAACGTTGTCAAGAAAAGGACTTAGTGCTCAATTGGGAGAAATGCCACTTTATGGTTAAAGAAGGCATAGTCCTTGGGCATTTGATTTCTGAAAGAGGGATAGAGGTGGACAAGGCGAAATTAGAAGTTATAGAAAAGCTTCCACCTCCCGTTAATATTAAGGGTGTTCGCAGTTTTCTTGGACATGCGGGGTTCTATCGCCGTTTTATCAAAGATTTCTCTCAAATTGCTAGACCCCTTACAAATTTGCTTGCAAAAGATGCACCCTTTAATTTCACTGATGAATGCATGAATGCTTTTAATACTCTTAAAAATGCACTCATCTCCGCTCCAATCATCCAACCCCCTGATTGGACGCTTCCGTTTGAAATTATGTGTGATGCTAGCGATTTTGCTGTGGGGGCTGTTCTTGGTCAAACTAGAGATAAGAAGCATCATGCAATTTCTTATGCTAGCAAAACTCTGTCTGGAGCTCAGTTGAATTATACGACCACTGAAAAAGAGCTCCTTGCTGTTGTTTTTGCTTTTGATAAGTTTAGATCTTACTTAGCTGGAGCAAAAGTTATCGTTTACACCGATCATGCTGCTTTGAAATTTTTTCTCTCTAAGAAAGATGCTAAACCCCGTTTAATAAGATGGATTCTTCTGCTCCAAGAGTTTGATTTAGAAATTCGTGATAAGAAAGGAGTAGAAAATTCTGTAGCGGATCATTTGTCGCGCATGCAATTCACTAACCCGCAGGAATTACCCATCAATGACTTCTTGCGCGACGACATGCTACTCCACGTCAAGGACTCACATCCGTGGTACGCCGACATTGTGAACTTCATAGTGACGGGGTACGTACCACCGGGAGAAAACAAGAGACGACTCATCTATGAGAGTCGTCGTCACCTTTGGAGTGAGCCCTTCCTTTACCGTGTCTGCGCCGATGGACTGCTCAGAAGATGTGTGCCGACACCCGAAAGCACACAAATTATCGAGAAATGTCATTCAGCTCCATATGGGGGACACCATGGAGTGTTTCGTACTCAGGCCAAGATATGGCAAAGTGGTTTCTTTTGGCCAACAATGTACAAAGACACAAAAGAATTCGTCAGACGATGCCCACAATGTCAAAGATTTGGAGGCATCACGGCAAGGGATGCAATGCCCCTCAACTTCAATTTACAAGTCGAACTCTTCGACGTATGGGGCATCGACTTCATGGGGCCATTCCCCAAGTCACAAGACTGTGAATACATCTTGGTGGCAGTCGACTACGTGTCCAAATGGGTAGAGGCAATGCCATGCCGAGCTGCCGACTCCAAGCACGCTCGCCGGATGTTCCACGAGATTATCTTCCCAAGATTTGGAACACCGAGACTAGTGATAAGCGACGGAGGGTCTCATTTCATTGATAAGACTTTCCGAAGCTTCCTTAGAGAACTTGGAGCACGACACAACATAGCCACTCCATACCATCCTCAAACAAGTGGGCAGGCCGAGACTTCAAACAAGCAAATCAAACGGATCCTGCAAAAGACCGTGTTAGAAATGGGGAAGTCATGGAAAAGCAAGCTACCCGATGCACTATGGGCATACCGGACAGCATACAAGACACCCATAGGCATGTCACCATACCAACTCGTATATGGAAAAACATGCCATTTACCCATCGAGTTGGAACATCGAGCATATTGGGCCGTTAGAAAATGGAATATGGACCTTCGAGGTGCCGGATGGAAAAGAAAAATGGAGATAGCTGAGTTGGAAGAATGGAGAGACAAAGCTTACCACAACTCAGCCATTTATAAGGAGAGAACTAAACGGTGGCACGATAAAAGAATAAGAGTAAAAGAATTCAAAGTTGGAGATAAAGTCTTGCTATTCAACTCACGGGTGAAACTATTCGGGCACGGAAAATTGAGAAGCAAATGGGACGGGCCATACACGGTTATTGAAACTTCGCCACACGGAGCAATCACACTCCAAGACGACGAAGGTAAAGTATTCAAGGTAAATGGCCAGCGTCTAAAAATTTATTTTGAACCCAATACGAATAAAGAGTTTGATGTCATACACTTGATTAATTTAGAATCTTTATCATGATATCCTCTGATTTGTTTTAATACCCGTAGTAGCACTTTCCTTCAACTAAATATAGCAAGAAATTAGCCAGAAAAAGAAGGTGGCCAGAGGGGCCCACAACAGGTCGGCCGACCTCCCTTTCTCAGGTCGGGCGACCTCTGTGGGAGCCCCAACGGTCCCTTTTTTCTCTCACACTCAGCTCCAACGTTCACATACTCAAATCCCACTGATTTAGCTCTTGCTCCGCTGCGGAAAAATCAGAATTAATTCTTTCCATAGTTTTCTATATAAATAGAGGTGATTTCCACCCTTTTTCACTTGCACCTCTCTTCCACCTTTATCTTTTCGCCCAAAGAAACCTTTGCCACCACCATGGACAGCAGCATCCCGTGCTTCGACGTCCCCGCTACCACTAGTGAGCTTTGCCGCTTCTTTGACCTTGAAAACATCCTTGATCCCGTCACTCCAACCCATGAGCAAGCCATGAGCGTCAAAGAAGCACCTCTCACCATTGCACCACCACGCTACGGCAAGGGGAAAACCATCCCCAAGAAGCCAAGTCACGATGAGGCCGAAGGCTCTCTCCGTCCAGGGGAGAAGTATGTCGGCACCCTCGTCGCAAGGAATGGAGACGTGGTGCATCACCAATATGAGGGGCTCAACCTGCCTAGCCCCTCCAAGAAGGCGGGCATTCGATTCAAGATCAAGGGAATTCGTGGTGGTGGAAAGCAGCTCCACCCACCACTCACTTCGGCGGAGAAGTGAGGCGTCCTCGAATCCATAAGAACCACTCCAACCAAAAAGGTGAAGAGGCACATCCCTCCTCCTCCCATCAAGAGGGGAAGGGGGATGTATGAGAGTGAGGAGGAAAGGACCCCGAAAAAGAGCCCCTATCAACGTCCCCTCGCTAAACACAATGATCTCCGCGACGCTCATGAACGCCTAAGCGATAAAGTGGCGGAGATGAAAGACGCTCTTGCTGAAATGCGAGATGCCCATGATGACCATCGCCGCAGCACCAACTCAAAGATGAAGCGTCTTTTCAAGAGCGCGGGAAAGGAAGAAAAGTTCTACGACTAAAACCTCCCGCGATCATCATTTTCCCATGGCGCATTTACTTAGTTTAATTTGCTTTCATCATTTAAATCCCTCATCAAGTTTGTAATGCGCCTTCATATTTGTTTCTAAATTTAATCAAATTAGTGCTCCCCGGGCTTGCATACTGGTAGAGCAATTTTGTGTTTCCAAATATCTTTGTCTATTTTGAAGGAAACAGGCAAAAAGGCAAGTGTGGGGGGGATACATCGCGAAAACAGAAACAAACTCGAGCATATCACTCAGAAACATCACGGGAAGGACAACACCAACAATTGTGCAAAATTTGGGCACCAGCAGGGGCCACACCAGGTCGGCCGACCCCACCTGACCAGGTCGGCCGACCCCTGGTGGGTCCCACTGGGCCTCTGCTTTCCCGTGCTACTTAAGTTTGTTTCCCACACTCCCTTTTCGCCTACTTTATCTGTCAAGTTCATTCTGAGACGCGAAAATTAAATAAAACTTGACCAATTAAAACTTGGGGAAGATTTATTTTGAAACATTTCATCAAAAATCCCATGACTCTCCCTAATGCTCTCAAGATGAACTTGCCCACTTGTTATTACTCGCTTCATTACCACTTGCTTGTGAACAACCTATCCATAGGAACCCATGTTTTTCTAGATAATTGGCGAGTGTGATATGGTTCGATGAAATGATCTTTTGCTCAATCTACAAAGTCCTTGGGAATTTTATTTCAAAAAGATAAAATAGCATGGCTCGCTGCTCCTCTTTTGGTATATGATTTCCTACCAATGCCATATGTTGATCACAATTTTCAAACTTACACACATATGCTGCTTGTGTTACAATGAGCTTTTCCAAAATTTTGTGACCCTAATGAGATACTTGTCATGCTCTCTTGATCAAGATCACGTACACGATCCACCAAAATTGCTAAAACTCCTACACCGGGAGTTAGCACATCCACCCATCCAAATAAAGACACTCCTCACTTTTATCCCATTTTACCTCTCTCTCTCAAAATAAACAAAAGAGGGACATGGCTCTGCAAAAGAAAAAGAAGACTCACAAAAAGATGAGCAAGAGAAAAATGCTCATGTACAGAGCATGAAAAGAAAAGAAAGAAAAATATTAGCCTTGTCTCGGAAATACAAAACAAAGAGAGGTAAAATCCAATAAAGGAGTCGTCACATATAAACATCCACACATCCATCCACACATGCACTTCTTGATCAAGGTTGTATGACTTGAATTCTCCGTGGATCCTTTCTTTTGGTTCAGCAATATTTATGATACAAGTATGCCTCTCTATCCCTACCTTGAGCTCCACATACAAGCCTTAGAAGTAGGACAAAAGAGGCAATGCTTTGGTAAGGAAAATACACTTTTTGAGCGATCCGAGAGAATCAATAGAGGAGCAAGAGCCATGTTGTTTATATTTTTCAAAACTCTTTCAAAAACCCCAAGGTACTTAGTGGATGAAAGCAAGGTGATTTGAGTCATGAACCGTTCCACTTCTCAATCATCCAAGAATACATGTTAGCCACCATCATGTTCGCAGGTAAAAAGGTGTGGCTTGTAATAGCTTGTGTGCAGGTTTCATTCATCAAAGGGGATGAGTCCTCCCCAATTTCCACTCATAGCTTTACTCGAGGACGAGCAAAGAGCTAAGTGTGGGGGATCTTGTTGACGGTCCTTACGACCCATTTTTTACCGTCAACCTTATGCACCTTTGTAAACCAAACACCATCACCAAGTGTAGACATAGGGTTTATTTCTAACAAATTCCACTAGTCTTGGTGAATTATGAAGTGCAGGTGCAATCCATACAAACACAGGGGAAAACATGCACTAAATGTGGACTTTGCAATCAACGGATTTTCCCCGGACTAAAGAACTTAGTCCAAAAGCCCAAAACCACAGAATCAGGCTTCAAGATCAAGCAATGCACGTGGTTTAGGCAAGTACACAGGCCCAGGAAGCAGCCAGAGGAGGACCAGGCCCAGTGGGGCCCAGGCCAGGTCGGCCGACCCCCTCTGGCCAGGTCGGCCGACCTGCCAGGGAGGCCCCACTGGCCCATCTTTTTATGGCGGTTTACCACCGACTTCTGGAGGTTGGTTCCCCCTGCATTAAATGTCACCGACCTCGGGAACCGCCTCAAAGTTGCCGACCTTCCAAGGCTATAAATAAAGGGGCACCCCTCCCTCTCAACACACACCACAAGACGCAAGACTCTCCAATAGAGCTCCACTCCAATCCTTAGGCTGAGAGCCTTTTGTACACTAGTAGAATAGGAGAGAGGGCAAGGGAGAGAAAGGAATATTCCTTCCACTTTGGTGGAGGTTTAGTTCTATTTCTTTACCTTGGCGTGTAAACACTCTTTGTGATTTATACGTGGTGATTATTTATCTAGCGAGCAATATTACTTTTCTAGGCGTAATTCCTGTTATACTTGTTTACGGGATCATCGCTCCGCAAGGGGTGCTCTAGCCTTCTAAATTCAGCTTTAGGCCGAGGTTAGAGTAGTAATCAACGGCATAGACGTGGTGTCTAGGCTAGAGGTTACCTTTGTTTGCTGTGTGCTCCACGGTTTGTAGAGGTAGGCGGCAGGAAGTGACAGCCCTGTCCGTCCAAAGGAACCCTCCACGTTCGGGTACATAGTAGAGCTACAGGTCGGAGTGGCTTGGCAGACCAGGCCTAAGCCGGCGCCCGAAGTAGACAAGTAGAGCTTGAGTTCGTCTATCCTCTAGGATAACTAGATATAATCACCCTCTCGATCCTAGGCTGCTAGTTGTCTTGGTTGTCCTTGGGTAGAACTTGCCCTGCGGTAGAATAACTCCGTTCCTTGGGGAAAACAAATACGATACCTTGGAATACTCCCGGGTGAAGTGCTACAACGGTATTCCGTGCGCTTGCGGATTTATCTGTGACGTAAGAAATACCAACAGCTTACTTTTCCAAATATCCTCATACACTGGATACTTGTTCTTAAATTTGGGCAGGGCCGGAAGAACATTGGCACAGTAAAATCATTCACAGGGCCACTCTTTGTTTGAGGTGGACAACTGGCAATCAAAATACTTGTTCTTCCTCCGGAGCTGAACACCAGCGCCTCCCATCGACTGTGGCTTCTCGGCCGAGGGATGTGGCTTCAGGAAGAACAAATCTCGGAAAAGATCGAAATGGGGCTCAATCCCCAGGAAACACTCGCAAAGAGTGATGAACATTGACAAATGCAAAATGCCATTCGGATTCAGATCTGTCAGCTGAATCTTGTAGAAATGCAGCAGAGATCTGAGAAATCGATGAGTCGGTAATCCAAATCCGCGCCGAAAAAAGGATTCAAACACTACAATTTCACCTAGCCCTGGAGATGGGAATGTTTCCCCTTCTGCCGCTCGCCAGCCGATGATCTCCTTGCGCGGCAGCCAACCCTTCTCCACCAAAAACTCCAATCTCTTTTCGGAAGATATTGATCTAGGCCACGGATGGGCCTTCTCTCCTTCAGCAGCATCCGGAACAACGATCAGAGGACCTGAAGATCCGCCTCCAATGCCCCTCGGAATGATTGCTCCCCGGGACGAGCTTGCGCCCGCCGAAGCATTGAATGGCTGCGCTCCAGTGGCCGCCACCTCCTCCATCTCTCTCTGATTTTCCTCTCCAACCATTGAGTCGCAAGGGTTGGTGTGGAGGTTAGGGATTTGATGAACAGAGTAAGGCAAGACGGCGAGAAGAAGAAGAAGAGCTGCGGTTGTCGCAAGATCCGGCCTTATAGGCGGAGGAATAGAATCGAATGGCCCAGAGCGCCCGGATTTATCTCTACGGCTCCGATTTACTAACTGTTTGGCTTCTCCTATACGCTAGGGCTGCTAATGGACGGGAAATTTGGTGCCCTAAAAATTACTCGGCCGGATTACTCGGCAAACAAGCAGGAGCAACTTTGCTTCTCTAAGAGGAGATCACTCGGATTCTGAATATATCAGTTGACTTAAACATGACTCAGTTCACACTAGAAATTGGGTCTCTTTATTTCGCTGAAGACAAAATGCAACACAATGCAGACAAGACGCTTCACCCAGAGGTGAAGATGCAGACGAATATTACAAGACAAGTGTGATATGCATTACAAGAGACTCAGGCGAGCATCATTGCTTTAGCCTATTACAAGGAACCTACATCTACCCACCATGGCGGCTGCGGGTTGTAACACCCTATTTTTTTCAATTTCTAAAATTTGCCAACTATAGTGTATATAGGTTGCATTCACAATATAGAATAGAGAGAATAAATTTTTTTTAATAAATAAATTGCTTAAGGTTGCACTGCATTCATGGCATGGCATATTTATTTTCGTGCATAGCTTTGTTCTTGTTTTAATTTAAAAGCCATAGGAAAATCCAACGGAGCCTAAAACCATAACAGGAACTAGCAGGAACTCCGGGCGTTGCCCTGGGTAGTCAAAATAACATAAAAAGTCTTACAAACTGTACATCTAACAGAAATGGGATGACAACACCATTTCTTAATGAAAACAACATAGTTGTTAGCATATAATATTAAAATGATCAGCAGAGAAGATTTAGGATTTTTGAATCGAACATACTCAAAAGAACATATTAAATAGGTTGGCACATGACAATTCGTGTCCATAAGTAGAGTCACACCTTAGACTCGGTTCAAAACTGAGTTGTGCTTATGTTACTCATCCACAGTTAACTTGAAGGGCCAATGTATGCATTTTATTTATCTCTGGTTCTCAATACTCGTTGCTACACAGCAGGTAGTTTAGGTAAACCACAGAGCAATCTTCTGATCTGTGGAGCGTGCCGTTTTCTTTAGCAAACAAAGTCCTGATCTGTGGACAGCAAGCACAGTGTTTAAATTTAGCTAGAACAACAGCGTCTGAGTTTGAAAGCAGCGCACAAACCTGGCTTTTCAAAGCTTCATAAGTGGGAGGCCTTGGATCATACTTAGTGCTACCGTTCTCAGATCTTGGTGCACTTTAAATGAACCGCTTCCATTTTTATGCATGTTACATTTCATAGGCTGATTATCCATCTAGATAAGGTGAACGTAATAAGCAAGAAAGAATTCTGTAATAATATCGTAATAAAATTATATCATGGAAGAAAAATCATTCAAGATTGAATTGGTAGAGAAATAGAAAAGCAGGTAAGCATTTCTTTAAATAAAATGAAAATACTACTGAATGGACATACCTTGTGCACGATCTGCAGGACCGTTTGGGATAGTTCTGATGCTCCGCTGGTTGTATGAGCAAATGGCTGGTATAGGCACTTAAATTTCTTCACATTGAGTCTCATCGTGTTACAACTGCATGAAAGAAATAGAAGTACTTCAAAATCAAACGATGGGAATAGGAGACACATTTTCTAAATCAACTACATGAAAACAATTGCTCGAAACAAAATAGGATTCAGAAATAATTGAAGCAAATGCAGTAACTTAGAGATTTGCACATATCTGATTTTCATGGTCATGTTTTTAAAATTTGATTGGTTATTTTGATTCAATACGTCTGCATGCAGTTTAGTAAGCAATGTAAAATAAGACACAATGAAAACAGTTCATTGCAAGATGTAAACACTACTATGGAACTCATAACTGAATTGTGAAGCTGAATCAATCCTAACAATTTAATACAAAATGACAGCGGTATAGCAGTCAGCTGTCCATGAATACATTGGTCTCAAATTTCAGTAAGGAAAAACTATGAATTATAGATTGTTCAATGTACAAAATATAAAGTACAATTTTTCTGAGAACATATCAGGTTACAGTGTTTTCAAGTTGTTTTTCTAAAAGGGGAAACTCCCACAGTTCCTTTCAACAGGTCGGCAACTGAACAATCTCAATTTGCAACCCATATTATGTGAGAACCTTTACGGTGCACCCAAATCAATATAAGCCGTCTATTTCCTTTAATCCAACCGTTTAGATGTACTTCATACTACTTCAAAGCCTTCAAAGTGGTATGGTAGTATTTTAAAGTGGTATGAGGATATAAAGGGTACCGATGGAAAGTAAAATAATGGCAGGTCTGTGATTTCATTGATCTAAATAATAGCAAATGACTCGATTCTTTTCCTATTCGTTCATCTCTCTCTCATTTTTACGGCGGCGAGTCGGCGTGGTGGTTGGATCGGCGGCAGCGGCGGCGAGCGGGGGTCCATGGTGCACTGTCCTTTGCGAAACCCTATTGACGGCGATTCACGCGGCCTGGCGATTGGCTCGGAGCGGCTCTGCTACGGGGGCTATATATTGTGGCGACTGGCGATGAGGCCGCCAAATCCTTCGTCGTCGTGCTAGTTCATGCGATGGCGGCGGTGAGATGGGATCCTTGTAATCATGTTGATTTACGGCTGGAAAACTTACTGCCTAGTGTGATTTGATTTGAGCTTGGACTCGCTGGAAAACTACAAATCAGTTCATTTGACGTACAAACTGCCAATCAGTTCATTTGACGAAAGGGAAGTCTCCCCAGTTTCTTCGTAAGAAATCAAGTTCAGACCTGGTTATAGTTTCACTCCCTTGGGATAACAGCATACTTGCTGCCAGAAGAAATACCACAGGCTCACGTCGATCAAATGTATTTTTGCTCAAGTGTAACAAACATGACATTCATATTACTTAAATAAGGAGATCAACTCCTTGGTTTACCGCTAGAAACTTATTAAAGCCTTCAAGCTGACAGAAATGCAGATTCTGAGTTTCAGGTACAAAACAATAAAACTGAATTAGATACAGTGTCAGATGATCAACAAATAAAGTAATTTCCACTGATCCAGCTGAAAGGCTCAGAAATTATTTGTGCTCTTGCATGTACTACTACATGTGAGAAAGGTGAGCTTGAGCTCCACTTAAGTAAGTTCACGAACGCAAAGGAAATTCTTACAGGTCGGCAAGAATATGAAGATTACAGACATAGCTACTGCCAAACTCAAAGGAAATCTGAATCTTCCGAATAGCGACCTTTAGTTGAGACTTGATAAGCTGAAGCTGGTTCATCATGCCACCAAACTTGTCATGCAGATTTAAGTTCAAGAGACGCTCTCTTGCGTTGGGCTTCTTCAGAAAGTCAAGAATGTCCAGAAAAAACACCTGAAGGATATGTCAGAACCGAGTTTTAAACATTTGGCAACAAAAAAAAATATAAGCAATAACATTTCATATCAGGTGGCAGATGCATGGTCACACATGACAAGCATTAGTCAATAGCTAGGAAGTTCCATTAAAGGAAAAGCCTCAGAACAAACTAGTCTTTGTAACGAAGTGACTGAATATGTATGGCACATAGACGGAATGAACAAAATAAAACTGTACAATGTAGAGCATTGCAGAACTTTCACCTAACAGAGTATATCAGAAAAAATCACGATTTGAATCAATGAAATTATAAACTGTATAGATGCACATAGTACGAAGGCAACAAATGGTCAGTTCAGAAATTCAGTCACCTGAATATCTCTTAATCCGTCCTCTGAAATTCTGGATATGGCTTCCACCTATTTTTCAATGATGGAGCGCCTGTTCATCACAAACTGTGCTCTGCCTGTTCATCACGAAGAAACCGGCAGCCACGGAACCAGAATTACCCAATCCGTAATCATTGAAACCATATTGAACCTATTTGTGACATACCAATTGGAAACGAGGTAGTGGGGGCGGAGGGGCCTCCTCTTCGCATCTCCATGGCGGCGCCGCTGGACGACGATGCTGCCGGATCGGCACTCCCGCGGCCTCGTTATTCGGGGACGTGATGGCCGACGACCAGCAAAATGGATCGGCACTGCTGGGCGTCGGTAGAGGCTAGTTGATCTCATCGCTGCTTCATCGACGGCGGCGTGGCGCGTCTGCCGCCGGTGCCTCTCGTGTCCCTTTGTTTTTTTTTCTTTTTTCCAGTACCGATTGGATTACCAAACAATTACAATAATACCCACAAGAATGGATGGTCAGATTTAATTCATACCACTTCCTTCCTCCATGTAGTATGGTGCACCGTAAAGGTTCTCTATTATGTTGCCACTACAAGAAATCCTTGCTAAATCTTTACCTCCGTTAGGAAACATAAATTGGATCCAACCAATAAGGTTCTTAAAAAAAAATGCTTCTGATTTCCTAAGTATCGACAACTTAAAGAAAGAAACATACTGTGGTCGATGGTAGTCTGCTGAGGCGCCTCGCTCAACAGCAATTGAGAGTTGCACGGGCCTGAGAAAGATGGATGTCCCATCGACAACACTGGTGGGGGAAATTGATTAATGCACGGCGGAGGTGCAGCACATGTGGGCACGCGGCGGCGGCGAAGGGGGGACGACGTCTTGATGCGTTGCGGCCAGCAGATGGGTGGCCACGCACCTGCTCCAACTGCCGGTGCCGCGGCTACGGCGCAATCACCACGATGGGAAGGACGGGAAAGGGGAGCATGGGAGGGCCGATGTCACCGCAAAACACGGCGGAGGCGAGGACGGGAAGGTCAGATGTGGATCGGAGCAGGGGCGATGCGGAGATGCCGTGCTTGCAGGTGGCGCCGATGGGAGGCGCAGGTCTCCTGTCGCTTGGAGTTGGAGCGAGGAGATGCGGGAGGCGGCGGCGCAGGGGATGGATCGCAAGGCGAAGAGAGGACGACGACGCGTCGGCGCTGGATGTTTCGAGAAGACTGGCGGTTCGCACGGGCATGGCGCACGGAGAGAAGCAGCAAAGCGAGCATAAATTTTAAAATGGGCGTTGCTACAGTACTACAGTAACTTGCCGTCCGTACGTCTACGAAAACATAGATAAGGGTAGATTGTTTTTCTAAAAGCCAACCGAAGCCTTCAAGCTGCTCTCCCATTCCGCACCTGGGCCAAGCCCATTTTTCTCCTCTTTCTCTCTCTCTTTTCTCTCACACGTGCACACAGCCCAGAAGACCAACCCAGCCTGCTCTGCTCTTCATCGAGTTCCTCTTCGTCTGTTCCACACGAACACATCTCGCCGCTGCCGTTCGAGGACGAGCCGGAAACTGCAGCCGCCGCCTTGATGCTGCAATTTCCTCCTCTTAAAGCTCACTCCGCTGCTCCCCTTCCACTTCCCTTCCGTTTCCCCTCACTCATTTGCCCCTTAATCGCCCAATTGAAACGGCTCCGGCCATTGATGGCCATCATCGCCGGCGCTCTGTGCCCGGCCGTCTCCCCTCGCCCGCGACCTATAAAAAGGCACCATGAGCCTCACCTTGATTCCCTTCGTCACTCCGGCACCTCGCCGCCACCTATTCCCCGCTGCCGCGCCGTCGCCGGCGTCTTCTTCCCCGGGTCCGGTGAGAGGCGTCGATGCACGCCACCGCGGCCGTTCTGTTCATTCCGGCCGTCGTCGTCTCGCTGATCCCTCTCCCTTGCGCGCAGGTGCACGAGGAGTGCGCCCGGACCATCATCGACGAGCCCCGGCGGCTGGAGCTCCTTCCCCGCTGAATTCCGACGACCACCACCACCAACCTCCGTCGCCGACCATCTTTCCGACCATCCCCGAGCCGTGCAACACTCCCAGTGAGCTCGCCTCGCCTTCCTCTCTCTTTCCGCCCTTGCAGCGAGCCTCCGGCCATGGAAGCCCTGCCGCAGCCCACTCCGGCGATGCGTCGCTGTGCCGAGTGGTGGCGCTGCCCTGAACCACAGCCTCTGTCGTTGCACCTTGTATAATTGACCTGTACCTTGTATAATCGACCTGCAGTTCTTTCATCCTCTGATATATTGCGTATATGTTCCTGACACTTAGTTTTTATCTCTGTCCATGCGCATTCTGCTGTGTAGCTGCTGTACTTTGTATAACGAACCTGCAGTTTCTTCAGCCTCTGTCCATGCGCAGATTATTGTGTAGATCCTGTACTTGGTATAATCAACCTGCAAGTAATTCTTTCAGCCTCTGTTATGCTGCGCATATGTTCCTGCAACTCAGTTTTTGATTTCAGTTTAGCCATCCGAACCTTAGATTTATCATATCTTTTTACTGATAGCTCCAAATTCAGTGTTTCTTTTGCCAGAATGACCAGTAGCAGTAAAACTCATTTCATCACTGCATTTCCATACTGTAATCTCTCTGTTTTGTGCACTATATTGATTGTATTGCATATGCTTGTTTGTGCGTTTAGGAGATTACGTTCAAGAGCCGTTGTACGAGGATTTGCAGAACCAAGTGTTTGAGGCAGTTGAAGAATATCAGCAGCAAGGCAAGTGTCCTTGATGCACCTTGTGCCCAGTTTTTAAATTGTTTTGTTTACAAAATTGCATGCTGAGTCAAATATGCTGCGAACCTATGTATAGGGTCTTTACTAGAATTTCCGTACTTGTTCCTTGTCGCCTAGTTACTGATTTCAGTTTATGGGTAGTCTGTTGCTTAGCCTTGCTGTGTCTGGGTATGGGTAACTGCTAATTTTGATTTAACTGAACATCTGCCACATGAGGGATAATGGTTAACTGTTTTAGCAACACATGGAGATAGGGATTTGGGTGACTGGTATGTGGGCTGTGCCGGGGTTACCGGCAAGCTCGGGGGGCTGCGCTGGGATTACCGGCAGTCCCCTGGTTTGTTAATCACTCAAATCTAAGGACCGGTTCATGGAGCGACAACCCATGAAAACAGTGCAACCATGAGCCAAGAGTTATGGGTGCGGCCTGGCGTAGTACACAGGAGAGACCAGTTCTGTGCTTGCCAAACGGTGGTGCGAGGAAGGCGGGTATGCTGGAATCGTCGGGAACGAGATGTGTGGGGACAGGAGGGTTACTCCTCGGAACCATTTGGCACAAGAGGGGGTCTCTAGGGGTCAAGGGTTACTTCCTCTATGGGCGAATCCTTAGTGGGCACGTACAGGCTGGAGGAAACTGTGGAAAGTCCTTGTAGTGGTCTCCTAGCGCACACCACAGTAGTGTGTAAGGGTATCCGTCCGTACAACGGGTATCCGGCAAAACGGGACGACCACGACTCATGGTGAAAGTGTACAACCCCTGCAGGGAGAAAACTGTCTAGACAGCCGTGCTCGCGGTTATGAGCGGCATGGATCCTCACATGATTAGTTGGGATTGGGATGGTTTGGTTGGGCAATGGTCGGGTGGGGAACCCGTGGTTGTTATGACACGATGAGAATTGGAGAATGAAGCATTCACATAGTAAATAGGTGCTTTTTAAAACTGATTTGAACTAAAAGCAATTTACGCAAAAGAACCCATTTAGCCTTTCTTGAATTAGCCTCATGTCATCTTTTCCCTCCACTTGCTGAGTACTTTTGTACTCACGCGGACCCAAAAACGTTGTTGTTATGTTCAGTTGACGGAGAAGCTTGGGAAAACTATGAGGATGAGGAGTCCGAGGTCTAGGCGTGCTACTCAGTCGTTGCCTGTGGAAGCTGCTTCGCTTAGTTATATCGCTGCAATAATGATGTAATTTTCTTTCAGACCCACGGGTCATTTTGTAATAAAAGTATGATGTAATAAAGGATATGGTTATTATTCTGAATTTCTGAGTCACTGTATGTGTGTAAATTGTCCTGGGCGCACATACGGCTTACATCTAGTTTATCCTCGGAACTGGGTGTGACACGGGTCCTGTGAGCAACACAGGATGGCTTGGCGAGGAGATCGTTACGACCTGGCAGGTACCTCCTGCGCGGTTCATCTTCGTCCTCTTCTCCGGACGAGATGGCGATGAACTCTGGCAGCGCTGGTGCTGGGACTTCCGCTGGAGGAGGAACCACCGCAAGCGGAGGCTCGTTGAGCACTTCGATCATCTCCAAGGGCACAGGAACAGGCGCTGAGACTGTAGGTGCTGCTGGGGCTGGAGCTGCTGGAGGTGCTGGAGGCGGCGGCATGCCGCCCGGAGCTGATGGCGCTGCAGCAGATGAAACCCTACGCCTAGAATCCCTACGGCCGACCATGGTCTGGTGCTAGGAGAATGAAGAAACCGCCAACATCAAAGCTTGGTTATAAAGGCCAAGATGAAGGATCTGAAAGGACGAAAATAATCTGATGTTTCTACTTCAGGGTCTGAAAAGCGCCTGTCCAGATTCCTCGATCAACGACAAACTCGTCACAGTAAACTTGTGATTCGGTTGATAAGGATGGATGACTCGGATAAAATCTAAATGTGCATTATTAGAGTATACATTTAATCTCTCGGATTATTTGTATGACACTCAATTATTTTCGGATCAACAGTACATATTTCAGTCTGTGTGTTTCTAGTTCTATTTGAGTATGCACATAATCATTCTGATTATCTGCAGACTCAGAGGCTAGTCCACGTGGACTCACTTGCGTGAGTTCCACTAAAATTCAATTCAACTATATTATCAGTAATCTCAATGTTTCTAGTCTTATTTGAGTCTCCACATCATCATTCTGATTATCCACAGACTCGGAGGCTAGTCCACGTGGACTCACTTGCGTGAGATCCACTCTTTATTCGGCAAACTTGCCAGGCACACGGGTTGTCTTATATCCTTGACTATTTAAGTCGGATAGTACCTAGAATTTATCCTCTTCTGTATCTCAGTTGTTTTCGCTGAGAGACAGCTTGGGGGCTACGGGTTGTAATCATCCCTGGCTGATTAGCTGGATGGACCTAGACACCAGCTCGGAATAAGAAGTTCTTGGCTAAGACTCATTGTGACTTCCTGTTCTAATTGCCTTGTGCGCAGTTAAACATGAGTTCCTTATATAATGGATACTACTTTTCAACACATCAGTATAATGCACTGATCGTACATTCATTTACTCGGATCAAGATCTTATTTCTTGGTTCAGCTCGCTTTGAGTTACTATACAATTCTATGAATTACACAGTAACTCGGGGACTACATTAGTATGATGCACTGATCGTGCATTCATAATTTTTATATTTGTAGGCATGCTTTTCAGCCTAGACCGACTCAGTCAGTTGGGCATTATTTTCATAATATGTTATCAGTCCTAGCCGACAGACTCTGATGCTGACATTATTCAAATATCCTCTATGGACATAATTGGCTCTGAGAGCTGAGTGATGTTTTTCACACGGCAATTATCAAGCTTGCTTCAACAAGCATTTATTTAATTTTTCTGATATCATTCAGAGTTGGGTGCCTACTGACAGCATGCCTAATTCAAGGCCCTGTTGGCCTTGGTCCACCCGAGGTCAAGTACCTTAAACTTGATTCAGGTCAAGTCCTTTTTAATTTCTCAATATCACTTGAGATCAATTCTTGCATGGAGAGAAGACTAGCCGGAAGCAATCCACTGGATCAATCAAAAAGCACTTGGGGGCTACTGTCGTTACCATGACCCCCGGGTACCCTCAAGACCAAAGGGCCGAGTGACCTGACAATGGTAGTCGGACCAGCCCAGAAGAGGCCGAGTAGCCCACGATGCAAAGATGGAAGGTTCTACTACTCGGCGTGACCTAGAAGGGC
The DNA here is from genome assembly GCA_007726485.1 of Eragrostis curvula. NCBI lineage: Eukaryota > Viridiplantae > Streptophyta > Magnoliopsida > Poales > Poaceae > Eragrostis > Eragrostis curvula. The sequence continues at coordinate 6,680,429 of CM017445.1, read as the reverse complement.
TTCTTGACTTGTACTCCAACTATTTCCATGTTGTATCCGACTAGAACACTTTCCATGTAACCCTCTACCCTCGACTATATAAGGCGGGCAGGGATCCTCTCTCAAACACACGTAATACAGACCACCTCAAACAGGACGTAGGGTTTTTATCCTCCGGGAGGTCCGAACCTGTCTAAATCCCTTGTCTCGGATTCACCATCGTATTCTTGGTTCCTTCGCCCCTATAACAAATCTATCGAGGCCGTATAACCTCGACAACAGAGTCACACCATTAGCTGCGCCACCACGAAAGCTGCATTGTTTGACGATTCGTGCATGCATGTAAAAGGTATAAATTTATATAGGATAAATATCAAAATTTATCGCTTTCTGGAGAAACAAAACATCTAACAAGATTAGATGAACTTGCTGCTGTTATAGCCACTGACCTGTCATGCCTAACAAGCCTTGTTTTCCTAAACGGAATTAAACACTGTTTAAACGGCGTCTAAATGCTAAACGGGTGACCCCGTTTATGCCTAAATGGCCGTTTAGCCCGTTGTTTAAACGGCCGTTTAAACCCGTTTAAACGCTAAACGATGGTTGACCGACTGTTTACCGTTTACCGTCTAGAAAAACATTGCTAACAAGACTTCTCTAGAAAAAAAAAAGAGTAAATCGCTTTTAAAATTAACATCGTCTTCCGAGATTTGAAACATCATTCACTTAGCAAAGCCACAAGAAAAAGGCTACACAAAGAAAATGCATGAAATTCTCAATACTAACTCAAATTAGGAGAGTTGAGATGTCTGAAATAACTACCAAGAAATAATCAGGCACCTTTAACGGAGCAACTACATTAGCTTTCACTTCTAGATCTCTTGCCTCTGGCTCATCTGGTAGAACTGCGGTTGCTGAATTTGTAATGCTTGTCAGAGTTGTACACGCCCTAGATATACATACGGTGTACTGTTATTGGTGAAGTTGTAATGCAAGTAAGAGCTACATACATACTCATCAGCACACCTATATATGCTGGTCCACAAATAACGGATTAATCTTTGTTATGACTCCAGGTGATTTTTGCCTAGCAGACACAACATTTTTTAAAATGTAGCAATACCTAGCACAATGTCTTCTTCTGCTTGGCCAAGAACAAGAATAGGAGATCACAATCTGGAGATTGAGAGCAAAGTATCGAGTGGCACTGATCGTCAGTTGATTTTTGTCAGGGAATTGGGGGTGTCAAGAATTTCAGTCATTTCATTTACCAGTGTTCAACTTCCAATATCTGGACTGCCAGTAGTCGGAGTAAGTAACCAGGAGAACGGTGGGGAAAAAATTTAGCGCACTATCTTTGTTTCTGGACAAAAAATTTAGCAAGACACTAGGAGCTCCGATTGTGATCATGATGTGGCTGGACCAGAACTACAATTCTCAATTGTGCATCATCTTCAAAGCAGTCAACAAAGCAGAGTTCCTTGTTCGCTTCAAAGAAATGTTCCTAACTTCAAACTACTGCGCGTCTCTGTAAGTTTCAGTTCATGGATCTTAATGTGAACACGTCAAGCTATTCCAATTACCAATCACACACGAATTCAACAATATGAAAGTGCATCATTTTTCTTTTCCTTTACGTCTATTAGCTGCAAAACAATCATTTGTTCTACATTTCTGACGTGGCAGAGTCAAAATTTGAAGCTGTTCATCTACTACTCTTTTGGTTTTGGTATCAACAACAGATTATACCATAACTTTTGGTATGCAAGTTCCAGTCGGAGGGCGGGTGGGAGAAGGACGCGGCGGCGGCGGACCTGGACAAGGCCGTGGATCCCGAGAGCGCCTACTGGTTGAACTCCTACTGCGGTGGCGTCCACCATTTCGTGCTCCTCTCACTAGGGCAGGTGGTGCGCACCTGCGAGCTCAAGTTGGACATCTATGCGTGGACGCGGCGCCCTAGGACGGCCGTCGAGGACCTCCGTCAACGGTGCGGGGAGTCCGCCGCGGCGGTGGCGGATGACAACTCGACGCAGCGCCACATGGAAACGACTTCTTCGCAGCCAGCAGCGCCCCAACGACGCCGTCCTCGTCCCGGTGTCGGTGCTATCGGAGATGAGGAAGGCCAGCAGAGTCATCACCACGGCCGCGGCAGTGGGTGCTCATCAGATGCAAAGGAAAGAAGGGATGACGTAATTGGTAATTTGGTGCTCACCACGGCCGCGCTTGGAATCTAGTGATACTTTGAATGTGAATTTTCGCATGTGTATTACATTATTGTGGCTGCCTGTTGCAACCCATTGGGGAACGTACATTTTGGCAACATTTGTTGTCAGATCCTATATCTCTCTGAGTTAGTCACGTACGTACGCCTTCTTTGTTTCAGTTAGACTAATGGACTCTTTTTACTGAAATCTAGTATATTGCATCTAGTCTCTCTGCATGGCATTTGCAGTCATTAGCTCAAGCAGTATAAATGTATAATCAAACCGGACAACACTGCTTCTCGAGCAAACATTCAAATCACGTGTTTTCTTGGAGCTCGATCATGGAATGTTTGTTTAAAGAAGTGTAAACAAAGTCTATAACATGTGCGTGTCATCCTTGCGCTAGGACCATGCTAATCTTCTCAGGCCACCAATCACAAAGAAGCTACATTTGTTTGACGATTCATTCATGCGTGGTAAATATACAAATTTCAGCAGGATGAATATCAAAATTTGACAGGCGTGCCATCTTAATAGCATATTCACATCGTCAGCTTAATGATAACTTTACAGGCTTATATTGTCCCAATATGGGGAAACAAAACATCTAACCGGAATTGTTTTTCATATATAGCCTGCGACCTGTCAGGCGTAACAACACTTTTTTACTGAACCGAGAGAGTGAAACTCATTAACAATAAACTTCTTCAGACATTTCGAATAGCATACATCTAGCAAGAAAACTACAAGAGAAAGGCAATACAAAATAATGTCTAAAATTCTCAAAAATAGCTTAAAGTTGAGTGAGGAGTAGAAATGTGTCTGAAATGACTACAATGAAATAAACATGCACCTTTAATAGAGGCTACTAATAGCATGGTTTAAGCGGTAGTACTGTGGTTGGTGAAGTTCTAATGCAAATAAGAGGTACATATATACATACTCAGCACGCACGCCTAAACTAGTCCATAAATAATGAAATAATCGCTTCATCTTCCTTATAACTCCGGCTTGGTTTCTATCTAGCTAGCAGAAAAAAAAACACGTAAAACGCAGCACAACATTTCCCAAAGTTTTCTTCTGCTTGACCTAGAATGAGAACTGTGACACCCTGTGTTACTGAAGCCAGGTAGCACCCAGCATGAACTGAACGGAAACCAAAAAGAAATCAAGTTCAAAAATTCAAATTCAAATAATTCAAACAATTGTCAAATCAAAGCTTCTGAAGGAACTCAAACTTTTCAATAACAACTAGAACAACCAAAAAATACCAGTGGATAGCCCTTCTGTAGTTCGAATTTTGGAGCAATTTTGATGATTTTTGAAATTTATCTGGTTCCCCAATAAAATCCCCAAAGCTTGCAAAGTACCTCAGTTTGACCAGCTGCCATTTCAAAACCTTTTGGATTCCAGATGTGCATGTTGGCCAGTTGATAGATCTTTTCAAGATCTTTCCAATGGTACCTAATTTGCGAATTTTTGAGCTCATTTGCTACTTCAAATGATGTGCACAATTTTGGGGAAAAGCAGAGTTTGGTTAATTCGGGAAAAAGAAAAGATGCCGCCGGACCCACCTGTCAGCCAGTCCGCTCTCACTAAATTTCCCCGACGCCGCGCGCCGCGTGGATGACGGCTTACGGTTCCTCGCGCCGCCCACGCCCGCTCCCGTTCGGACAAAGCCGCGCGTCGACGCACCCCCCTCCCTGCAATCTGTCTCCCGGTCGGAAATCGTCTTCCCCCTCGCTCTTTCTCCTCCAAACCCGATCACCATTGCCGAGCCAAACTCGAGCCCGCCGTCCGCTGCCATCGAGCCACCCCAGCCCGAGCTGCTCTGCCAAAATCTGCATCGGGACTCCATCTCACTCCCCATGGCGTCTGTACTCCCAAACCCGCCGTGAGCAGGAAGATCGAACCCATCGTCTCCAAGACCGGCCAAACTGGGCACCCGCCGTGTCACCATCAAATTCGTCCTCCATGGTGAGCCCCTCTTCGATTCCTTCTGCGCTGAGCCGATGCAGTCACTCAAGAACCTCTCTCATCCTTCTTTTCATCGGTTCCACTGCTCAACTCGCCGGCATTCAACTTTTCCCTAGCGTGTGTTTGAAGAACGCGAGCACCTCCGTGATGAACTCCGACTTCCGGGCCTCCCCGTTGATGACGAGCTCCACGCCGCTCTTCTACCAACCAAGGTGAAGCTCCCGAGCATTTTTCCTTGATTTTTTCTGCCTTGCACGGCACGGGCGACCTTGCCGAACCTTGCCCGCCCGCTGTGCTCGCCTCTGGCCGCTCTCTGGCTGTCCCCGTCGACCACGAACCCCACAAATGGATGCGCGTCGAGTTTTTGCCCGCGCTAGTATTTTCTTTTTTGGGATTTTTGGTGGTTGTTTGGCTGTATTCCGGCGACTCGTCGCCGCTCCGGCGAGCTCTGGCCGCCATGGCCGGGCTCCAGCTCGACTCTGGTGCTGGCCACACCAGATCCAGTGTAGCCCTGATCATGTGGCCTTCAGTGTGTCGCAGATCTGATTGGCCTGTCCTTTTTCCAGATCTTTGTTAGTTCCTTAAAATCGCAGAAAATTGTAAAATACATTATAAATCGTATACAACTTAGAAAACTGTGAAACCAATTTTGTTGGATTCCTTGTGCTCAGATCTATCCAGTGCTTGTATCAAATCACCTAACGCGGTTTCTCTGTTTCCTGTATAAATCCATTTGTGTAGATGTTGTTTAAATCATAATAAATTCTCTGTTGCTCCCTAAGTCCTGAACTCATGCATGCTTGTTAAGCTATTCCTAACACACTTACAGATCATTTTTCTACTATCATATCCAGTTTAATTATTTTCTTATGATTTAAATTGTGTTCTGAATTGTTTAAAAATAATCTGTAAAGCAACAAATCATCAAACTTCACTGTAAATTACTTCCGGTGCCACCCTTCACCAGGAAAATGCCATTGGACCTACACAAATTCTCTAAGTACAGTTAACTACTTAATCAACTATAGTTAATTAAATACTTAACTTACAAAAGTCAATAAAGGAAATACTTCAGACGAAAATAGTTAAGAAAATTAATCACTTGCACTCACAGTGTAAATGACTGTCCTATTAAATAATTAAATCTTAATTGCATCATGTGAAGGACCATGATGCTGAGCCGCAGGAAGAGCCACTGACTGATCCCTTGCTAACTGTGCTAGTGATTGCATCGTTCCTGAGCCAGGCAAGCCCCGGTGCATGCCTTCCTATTTAGAATTTTGTTTTCTCACTTGATTGGGGCTAGTAATTGATTGTGCATTAGGTTTATTAGGAGTTGATGTGAAAGCCTAGAACTGCATTAGGATTACCCTTTCGTATCCTATCTTGTGTCCTATTTTTGTAGTAGTTGGTTCTAGGATATCGTTAGAATCTGCTATGCTTAGGGTCTAGCGAACGGTAGAAGTCGAGTGGTAGGTCCCACTCGCATGATAGGAATCACCCTGGATTGTACTAGATGGATTTAGGATTTGTTGAGACCGGACGGGGATTTGTTTGTATAGAATGGTTGGAGAAGGTTGGGCCTTCACGGTGGTGTAGCCCCGTCTGTGTCGATTAAGGACCGTTCGTTATTGGCCCTATTGAGCAAGTTCGAACGTACTGATCACATGCTAGTGTTTTTATGGGCCTAGTAAACTTAGTAGCTCGAGTTGCCCTAGTGTGCGGTGGAAGCCTGTCCTTTCTATCATGGTATTCGGGAGAGAAATGATGCTTCCCAATCGGCGCGTACGTCTGGGATGGGGACCGTGCAGGAAGGCCTTTCTCGGGAGGGGTTGGATCCGGCCTAGCTTCAGGGGGACCCTTGCAAACGGTTGCCGCATGCGACTTTAGGCGTGTGCGTCATGTGGTCAGGTTTTCTCCTGCAGGATGTACATCGATGCCGCCGCTCTCGGTCAAGAGCAACCTTGCTTAGTGCGCCACATCGTAGTGTGATATGATTGATGATGATGCTCTAGTACTATTATATTGATATCTCATTACTGTTATATGTATATCTTATTACTATTATACTGCATATCTGATGTATTGTTACCTTACATGTTTTAGAGATAAGTGCATTGTTTTTATTGGTTAAGTACTTAATCTGAAATAAAACTTGAAAGTAAGGACCAAGTAATTAGTGCGCTTTTATGCAAGTGAGTCAGCCTAACCCTTGTAGCCTTTGCATTCTAGGAGTCGGCTGTAGTTAGCCATGTTGACGGGTAAGTCTTGCTGAGTAACCAGTACTCAGAGTTTGGCTTTTTATGTTTTTGTACAGGTAGTTTTATTCATACTGCCGCTTGGTGAAGTTCCTCCAGGTCCACATCACAGGCTTCGATGTGCGGTCATGTACCGTCGAGTGTTGTAGAATTGGCATAGTTGAGACTTCCGCTGTGCTATTCACGTGTTTTAAATCATTTAAGACTTGTAATAACTTAAAGATGTAAATTTGTGCTTTTTATGTGATGTACTGTTGCGTCTGTTCATCAGCGCGTACCGACTCGATCATGTGAAAAGCGGAAACCCTACAAGAACAAGAGAGCAGGTTCAAGAGATTGAGAGTAAATGTTGAGTGATGCTGATGGTAACATCATCTGCAGGCAATATCTTTTGGGAATGTGGGGTGTCAAGAATTTCACTAGAGTTCAGATCGCATTGATGCAGTTGATTAAGACGGCGGGTCTGGTTCACTCGTAGCAGAAGTCCTCGGGTAACAAGAGCAGTTGGGAACAAATCTTCATGGAAGCTGTTCGATGCGGGAGCGCCTATACGGCGTCCGAGTCCTCCGCAACCAGTGAGCACTCGGTCCAAGACGGCCCAGGTCACCTCCGCGCCCCTCCCCGTCCCACGTCCCACTGCCCCATGCAGCCGCCGGCACTGTCAATGGCGCCGCCGCCGCCCACCCCGCCGCCGCCAACTGCGCCCAGTCGTTCCAGCGTACAAGGGAGGAGGGGGTCAGCCGCCTTGCCTGCCGCCGCCCAGGCCCGCCTTGCCCTACCCTTTCCTCTTCAAGCAGAACACCATGGATGAAACTATCGCTCGTTCTTCACCTTCGCATCGCCTCCAAAGCAGTCAGCAAAGCAGAGTTCTCTGTTAGCTTGAAAGTAGAGTCCTTACTCCGAACTACTGTATCATGGAAAGTTTTTTCAATACATTGATCTTAATGCGAGTGTACCGGCTGACAGAGAACTCTACTTTCCTCAACAAATAGGAGAAACTGGTGTTAGCATAACGAGGATAAGTAGTACTCTGATAACACCGTACAGATACTAGTAATTGCGTGTGTCAATGGAATTGGGTGAATCAGGAGCATGACGGGTATACCGGCAGGCAAGATTCGGCTCCATTTTTGAACAAGAAGATCTATATGGCTATGAGCAACATCAAATAATTGCAAAAATGAATATAAGATTAATAAAATTTCGGTCACCCCATCGAACGACAGCGCGAGGCAGCAGGATGCTGCGCACCGCTCCGCAAAGTTGTTTCCCTATCCTGGTACGCCTGCGCTGCGTCGAAGACGACCTGGATGAGGTAGTGGACCCTGAGAGCGCCTATTTGTGCGACTCCTACTGCGGCGGTGTCCACCTGATCATGCAACTCTCACCGGGGCAGGCGGCGCGCGCCCACGAGCTCTGGGCGGACGCCTTTAGTTTATTTAATGACCGGTGTACCAACTTTTATCCCTCGAGCTATTGGTTACCAAGACACCTTGTACTAAGACTTAGTTCTTTATATAGCGAACAAATGAGGAGGTGCATTGTTTTTCATTTAAGAAAGTTGTGTATATACACTATATAGGTAGTGGACTAGCCCGACGTCATGGTTGGTGATTCAATGGCTTCTTTAGGTTCTAGACCAAAAGTGACGCTGTTCTCTAATAGTCCAGGTCCATATAACGCTATAAATTGCCCAAGCTACATAGTCAAAACTCACTGACTTCCTGTTTAGTTCCGTTGTTGTTAGAAGGGGCAGATGATGCAGATGAAATGACAACGGTATCATATTGTTGCATGCTTAGATAGGTAGGTAGCTAAGAGTGAGATGCACCGGGAATGCGAATTAAACTAAAACTGTTTTTGCCACAGCCAAAGGGCTTCCAACAGGTGCTGATTCCATGCCAGCTGCTTGGGCTAGGAAGACAGGATTGACAGCAAGCTCTGGACGGACGCCTACGCTCGGACGCAACATGCCAAGGCGGCCGCGGAGCACCTTGGCTGGCATTGCCGAGGGTTCGCCGCGGCGGCAACGGTGGGCAACTCGACGCCTCGACTGATGGAACGCTTGCGTCGGCTGCACCGCCTCAACGACACCACCATCGTCGTTCCGGTGCCTAGCTCGTCGGGCAGTTGATGGTCAGCGTCGGCACCATTGGAGATGACCGTGCTGCCGCCAGAGGAGGGAGAGGAAGGTCAGCTCCAGGGCCGCGGTTACGCTACAGTGGTTACGCTACAGTATTTTGACAAACAGTGATTTCGCTACAGTATTCCGACAAACAGTGATTTCGACAAACTGTTCCGCACTGTAGCTCCTCTCACATTTCACTGTTCCGCCGACGGCAGAGGAGCCAACGGCAGACGAACCGGTTCCGTACTAGCTAGCAGCTTTTGCCATTGGAATCCATCATACTTTGAGTGTGAATTTTGCTTGTGTACACATTGTCGCTGCTAGTCGCAACCCAATGGTAAAGTACATTTTGGTAACATTTCCCGGTACAAGGTCTTCTTGCCATTTGGACATGTTGTTTCTTTGTACTAAAATCTGGAATATTGCAGGTAGTCTCACTGCATTGCATTTGCAATCCTTCAGCTTGTATAATGAAACCGAACAACACTACATGTTTTGTTAGCTCCATTGTATGCCGTGGAACTCGATCTGGAGCTGTGTAGGTTCACGGAATGTTTGTTTCCAGAACGGTAAAGTAACTCTATAAGCACAGTAATAACATGTAAAGGCAAATATGCTTCCATTAATCAAACTTAATGACTATTTTACAGTTTGAAATATATTGTCACTTCTAGTGAAAACAAATATTTACCAAGATTAGTTCAACTGACAGTTGATAGTCAACGACCTATCATGCTTACCAACACTTCTCCACAAAGAGAATAAGCCTCGTTAACAATGAACAATTGCAGAAATTTCAAGCAATGTTCACCTAGCAAGTATGAAACACACACACACACACACAGAGAGAGAGAGAGAGAGAGAGAGAGAGAGAGAGAGATGTCTGTAGAAGTGCCATTGTATTTATGGAACTAAAGATTGAGTACATCTACTTTGAATGAATCATATTCAATTTTTTGACATCGAGATATTGGTCACCAGCACCAATGTACCACAACTTAGCTAGTTGTATATATATCTTGTTTACTACTAGTAAGACTCTAAGGTAGGAGAATTAGTGGCCATATAGCATCAAGGGTCTAGACTGCAAGTAGAAATCTTCTCCATTAGTGGCATGAGCTATACCTGGTTGCCAAAACTCTCTTGACTTCCTCAATAAGAGTGGGATGCGTCAGGTATTGCCAGAGCACATTAGGCAAACGTGTTGTACACAGAACTGAATTGTACGGGATGATGGGACAAGCCATTCAGCTCGTCGCCCAGCGAGGGCGGTTGCGGCTTTTTGGGAAGTAGTAAAACAGCAGCATAACCATCTTCTTGAAGTAGCAGTACTTGATTGAACTCCTGCGCTTCCAGCTCGCTCGTCGAAGGCACTTGGCCAGCCCGCCCTTCATGCGCTGAGGCGACAAAGATGTGGGAGACAAAGACGCCGCTGAGGCTAACGTTCAAGGACAGTCAAGGGCGGCGTTCTGTGCTACCACACGCGACGAACGCCCCACCGGCGACGAACGCCGCCGCCGCTGCTGTATTTCCTCTCAATTCGGCGACCAAATGCCTCGGTGGACAGCTCGTCTCCATACCTGGTGGAAAAGTACATTTTGGTTAAATTTTGACGTACCAAGCACTCTCTTTGTTGGCTCAAAAAAAAAGTACTCTCTGTATTTTTTAATGTTGTAGTTTGAGAAAGCTTCGATGAAATTAATAAGGCAAATTTGTCTGGAACACACTATGAAAGTGTGGCTTCGTCCAGATCACACCGCAAAACTCGAAATTGTCCGAGACACACTACGAATTTGTGGCTCCTTGTCTGGGACACACTGCGGCCATTAAAAAATCATTTCCGGCTGAAGTGGAGAGAAAAACATTCAAAAATGACTCCCGTGCCCTGGGACCTAACGTGGTTGCAGCCGCCGCCGCCGCCTCTCTCCCTCTCCCATCTCCGCTCGCCGCCGACGCCCTCTCCCTCTCCCATCTCTGCTCGCCGCCGACGTGGAATGACGGCGTGAAGCGGGCCCAATGGTTCGAGGCATTGAGGTGGGGCTGCGCTGCGAGATGGGCCGACGCGGCGAGGTTGGGAGCTCGGACAAGAGATTGAAGCTGGGGAGGAGAGGCGATGCAGCTTGAGCTCGTCTTTGGCCTGGGCCACCGCACGGCGGCCATAGCGCGGCGCCGCAAGCTCCGCCCGGAGCAGCCGTGGAGGTGGTGTCGGGGAGGGCGGAGGGCGTGGCGCGGCGGCTCGATGTGGAGGCACCACCGCCAACAGCGAGCTGGGCCACCGGCCTCGGCACCATACGCACGACGAGCAGGCGTCGCAGAGCAGCAGGTCGGCGCTCTCGATTTTAATTTCTTGTCGCACTAGCGGTTCAGCTCGGCTACAAAGCCGCCGGACGGTGCTGCTAATTGCCTAATTCCTCAAATCGAACCTCCCAAGTAGCTAAATCGATGCAGAAGGTAACAAATTAGGCATCCCGATAGGAAAATCAAATCAGATGGGAACAAATCACCCTGCTTGCGGGTGATGCACCTGTGGAGGCAGGCTGGGTAACGGCGGCCAGGGCGCCACCACCACGCCGCCCGCAGGCTTCGCGTTGCACCATGGTCGTGTCGGGCAAGACCGCAAGAGACAGTATGCTGCTTCATCCATGGCAGCGCGTCAGAGGCAGGCCATCTCCATTCTCCCACAGGCAATGGATTCGATTGGATTGCATCCAGATCGGTTTTCTTTCCACTCGATTGAAGGATCTGAGACTTGAATTGATGAGGGGATGTAGAGCCATGGAGATGAGAGAGGTGCGCCGGGAGGAAGAATGGTGGGGAACTGTGTTGTTTTTCAATTTTTTTCTCATCCTTAGTTGCACGTGTGAATTTGGGGGAAGAAGAGGGTAAAACGGTCTATTCGCACACCCTTTCAGGTCTATTCGCACACCCTTTCAGCCGGAAATGGTTTTTTAATGGCCGCGGTGTGTCCCAGACAAGGAGCCACAAATTCGTAGTGTGTCTCGGACAATTTCGAGTTTTGCGGTGTGATCTGGACGAAGCTACTGTGCTCCAGACAAATTTGCCAATTAATAATTTGGCTATTTGAGACGTGCCTGCCCTTCAGTCAAGTCGCGTCTGGTGCATCCTCGCCGCGCGGTCCCGCCGGCTTTCTTGTTCCCTGTCAAGCCGTGCCACGTCGTCGCCATAAATTGGCATGCCGATTTTGGCTTCTTTAGCTTCTAAACCAAAAGTGCCAATCTTCTCTATTAGTCCATACTCCATATCCATATAACGCAATAAATTTCACAAGCAACATAGTCAAAACTCACTGACTTGTTCAATTGTTGTTAGAAGGGGCAGATGATGAGGATGAAATGACATCTGTATCCAGTTGCTGCATGGTTAGATCGGTAGGTATAGCTAAGTGTGAGATGCACCGGGGAATGCGAATTAAACTAGAACTGCTGCTGGCACAGCTACATGGTTTCAAACAGGTGTTGGTATTATGCCAGCTGCTTGGGCTTTAGAGACAGCACGGGCAGGTGCTTGCGCCACGTCGAGGACGACCTGGACTAGGCTGGGAACCCCGACCGCCGGCCACTCCATGAGAGCGCCTACTGGTGGTGCTTGTACTACAGCAGTTCGAATTCGCGTCGTCGAGCACGACGCCCTAGGCGGCGGCCACGAACGCCGCCTTGGCCAACTGGCGCCGAGCCCAGTTCCACGTCGCCGTCTCCGTCGGCCAGAGCGACGCGGCCCTCGCCGGCGGCGTACCAAAACGCCACCCGCTCGTTGGGGTTCTTTGCACGACACGGCGCGTCCACGGCTGTCACCGCCGGCGAGAAGGAGTTGCTGAAGCGGATCAGAGGCGCATGGGCGCCAGCGGCTGCAAGACGCGGGAGGGCGAGGAAGAGCGGCAGCAGAGCAGGGAGAGGCGTCTACTTTTGTTCAATCTTAAGGTTGAGTATGTCTACTTTTATTGAATCATGTACGATCTTTCTGCCATCGAGCTAATTTTCACCAGCAACCATGTACCACAACTAGCGTACTACTAGTAAGCAGTAAGACCCTAAGGTTGATGAATTAGTGACTATATAGCATATAGCAGGGTCTAGGCAGTCTGCAAGTAGCAGCAATCGATCTTCTCCAATAGTCGATGTCCATATAGCGCAAGAAATCGCATGAGCTATACCTGGTTGTCAAAACTCTCTTGACTTGCTGCATAAGAGTGGGATGAATCGGGAATTGCTGCAGGACATTAGGTGCTCTTGTTGTAGCCAGAACTCAACTGTGCCGCTGACGGGTCAAGCTGCTCTACATGGTTGCGGCTTTACTTGAAGTAGTAGAACGGCAGCAGAACCCGCTTCCTGAAGTAGCAGCACTTAATTGAAGTCCTCCTCTTCCAGCTCCACTGCCACAGAACAGGGCTTCAGCGACGTGTAATTAGCGACGGAAAATGAAAACGCGTCGCTGAACTTGATAACAACTAAAAAAACCCGTCGCTAAAACCTAAATTATTACAGACAGGTTTTGCTCAAAACCCGTCGCTACCTATTACAAATATTAACCCCGTCGCTAGTATTAGTTTGTTTTAGACGGGTAATGAAAACCCGTCGCTAAGTGTAATTGTGTAACGACGGTGGTGGAAACCCGTCGCTACTGTTAGTGTGTTCCCCGTCGCTGGATGTTGGCCCAAAAATAAAAATTGCTGAACCGCACGCTGCGAAGGGGATTCGATCCCAGAACCGCTGGCATGGAGAGCTGAAGCGCTAACCACTCCGCCATCACGTGTTTTCTTTGAAATCGACAGAAAGAATTCTAATATACAAATAAGGAGTAAAGCATATGGGAACAGCTTTCCGGCCCAGCCCACTTCCTCGCATATAAGTTCAGGCACCCGGCTCCCAAACCCTAAGCCGGCGCCGCACTGCTCTCTTTCTCTCTCTCTCGATCTCTCTCGCTCTCCTCTGTCTCCTCCCTTTCCTCCCACGCACCAGAGCCACCCATCCCCCTCCTCCCTCCTCACCATGCGCCGGGCAGCAATGGATCCGGCTTGGGGGGATCTCAACGGCGTCGCCACGGTGGGGGATTGACGGCGCGGTGCCGGATCCGGCGTGGAGGGATCTTGACGGCGCCGCCATGGTGGGGGATCGATGGTGCAGTGGCAGATCAGTCGCGGGGGCGGCTTCCTCGGCGACGATGCAGTGGCAGATCCGGCGCGGGCACGGCTTCCTCGACGACGGCGAGGTGGCAGATCCGGCGCGGGCGCGGCTTCCTCGACGACGGCGCGGTGGCAGATCCGGCGTGGGCACGCCGGGCGGGCTTCCTCGGCGACGACGCCCCCCTCTGCTACGACTCCCTCCACGACGGCGGGCCCCGTCCTTGATGGCTCCCTCCACGACGGCGCCCTCCTCCGTGACGGCAACGAGGCGAAGGACTCCGGACGACGTCCTCTATGAATTAGCTGCTCAGTTCAGATTTTTTTTTTTTTGATGCTCAGTTCAGATCTTGATGGAAGTTGCTGCTGGTTGGATTAGTTCGCGTATTTAACTGCTTTTGTAGTTAACTGCTGGTTCATGTCGATCTCAATTAAAAATTAGTTTGTGTAGTTAACTTCTGCTTAGATGAAAGCTGTAATTGGAGATGTTGATTAAGACTGCTGTACGAGTTTTATTTTGGTTTTTCATTGAGCAGTAGCGACGGGTTTAGGACTGACGTCGGTGACTCCAGAGCGACGAGGATACAAACCTGTCGCTGCAGTTGTTCTTAGCGACGCATGAAAACCCGTCGCTACCGACCACCCCATTAGCGACGTATTACTAGCGACGGGCTTTGTCCCGTCGCTAGAGGCCCAAAAAACCCGTCGCTGAAGCCCTGTTCTGTGGCAGTGCTCGCTCGTTGGGGGCATTTGGCCAGCCCAACGCTCATGCGCTGTGGTGACAAAGATGTGGGAGACAAGGACCGGGAAACATCGCACTCGCATACGCGAGAGGACGACGTCTCTCGCACACCGGGTGAATCGTTTTGCACCTGTGCTTTGGCCCACGTAACAGAGGCATCAACGCCGTGTCGAATTGTTCCACATATACAATTTATTTGTTCTGACTATGTAATGAATTTGTAACACCCTGTGTTTTGCCCATGTTTAAAAATCACTAAAAATTTGGACTTTTTCAAATTTGAACGAAATTCAATCAAAGTAGAAGTCAATTCATGCCAAATTTAAAATCTCGAATTTTAAATGTGCATCAAAACACCACCATCTGCATATTTGGATTTTTCTGACTTTATTTATGTGTTCATTTGGTTTTGATCCTTTTTCAAATTTGAAATCCATTCAAATTCGAGCCCAAACCAAAATCCAGAAAATGTCAAACATTTTCTTTCCTTCTCGGGCCGCCCTTCTTCCTTTTCTCTTCCCCGGCCCACTCCCTCTTTTTCTTTTTCCCGCGCGCCAGCCCGCGGCCCAGCTCCTCCCCCTCCGGCCCAGCTGCAGCCCAGCCCGCTCCCTCGCGCCGTGACGCTGACAGGTGGACCCCACCTGTCAGTGTCGTCTCCCTCCTCCTGCCACCGCGCCAGGAGAGCCCATGCCGGCCGTCCCCGTCTCGTCGCGTCGCGCTACACCACCGCCGCAGGAGCTCACATGCACACGTCGCGCCGTCGTCACCGCGCTCCCGTCCCGTCGCATCGCCTTGACTTCGCGCGCCCTTTCCCCGTGCGGACCGACGTCTTGACCCGGAGACCGGCGAGCGGCCATGCCGCAGCGTCAGCCTCTCTCAGCAGCCGTCGCGTCCCACGCACTGTGGCCGTCGTCGAGCCCTCGTCACCACGCGCGTGGGCACCGTCCTTCCCTGGCAGCCGTCGCGTCGGAATTCAACTACCGACGACCAAAGCCGACGACCGCAGCTCGAGCGGGCACCCAACGCCTCCATCCCCGACCTCCTATAAAACCCGACGAGCTCCACCTCATCTTCCTCTTCCTTTCCCCGAGCTTGAGCACCTCCAATCCACACTCCAGCGCTGCCAATTTCACTTTTCCCCCACCATCTCCCTCAACTCCGGCGACCCGTTTAACGACCTTCCGACGAGCCAACGGTGGAGCTCCGCCTCTTCTTCTCCCTCCCTTAGCTCCACCGAGCTCTGGCTAACCCCGTCGCACCTCTTGCTTTTGCAGTTGAGGTGCGAAGCCATGGCGAGCACGGCGGGCTAGGGTTCCGGTGATCTCGCGCGTCGCCAAGCCGTCCAAGACGTCTCCCCGCCTTCTTCGAGCCCACCGTGAGTTTCGCCTCCCTCTCCTCTCTCTTCCGCGCCATCAATGTCCTCTCCCTATGCACGGACGCGTGCTCCGTGTCGAGCACCGCCACCAGCCGCCGCGCGACCTCGTTGCCGGTAGGCTTTCCGGCCACGCCTGGCCATGCTGAGGCGCGCACCGTACGCTGCGCACTCTCGCGCACACGCACGGCCACACAAACGTGCGCGAGCCCGCGCGCATACGCTTCTCCCCTCGCGCACAGCCGTGCTCCGCCATCTCCGGCGAGCCCGCGCCGCCTCTCTGGCGCTCCGCGTCGTCAACACCAAGCAGCCC
Source organism: Eragrostis curvula (assembly GCA_007726485.1). NCBI lineage: Eukaryota > Viridiplantae > Streptophyta > Magnoliopsida > Poales > Poaceae > Eragrostis > Eragrostis curvula. The sequence goes on along the minus strand of CM017445.1, from coordinate 6,664,319 downwards.
TTGCTCCGCCTCCGTGCGTAGAGCTCGTAGCACCCCTCCGCTTCGCCATCCGTGCCCCGTAGCCATCGCCGGCGACATTTCCGGCAATGCACCGCCGCGCGCGCCGCGCTCCGGCGCCTCTCGACCGCGTCGCGCCGCCGTCCGACGTGGCGTGCCACGTCGGCACGCGGGCCCGCGACGACCCGGTCGCCTCGCCACGCGGCAGACCCGGTGCACCGTGCACCGGCCTCACAGACGCGCCCGGTCCACCGCCCCGTGGACTGAGCTCACGGCACAGTGCCGCACAGTGAACCTGGCCCCCTGACCCCACTTGTCAGCCTCACACACGCCCTGTTAACGCTAAGTCCACACGCAGATGCACACAGAAATCTATTTCGAGCACTTTTCTTCATCAGAAAAATTCCATAGAATTCCTAAAAATACTAGATTACCTCCTGATCATTTTGCAACACTTGTTTACTCCATAATAATTAGGATTATGTCTAGGATTAATTACTTAGCTTAATCCTATTTATTTCCTATGTTGCAAACTTGTAAAATCCATATCTTTTTTCATCTTAGCTCCAATTTTGGTGATTCTTTCACCAAAATTCATCTAAAATCATGAACTATCTATTGTCACCAAAACCCTCTGTTGTTGGTCTCTATTTGGTCTTCATTTGATTTAGTTGTTTGTTAGTTCAATTGTTTGATCGGTAGATTTACTCGCTCGTTGTTTACTTTTATTCAATAGAAGAGCAAGCTTTTGAGGAAGGAGCTGAGGATCCGGATTACGAGGACTTAGAAGAAGAAGACTTTGGAGAAAGCAAGTTCTATCCCCTTTGATCATATTGTTCCTATGTTTGCAAATGATCCAATTTAGAGCCCAGTTTAGAAATAAATGTCCATGATGTTCAAACGTGATTTAAATGCTTAGTATGATCCTAAGTACTTGTCGATCGCCATGCCTTGATATTTCTTATCCTGATTCCACTGTAAAACCTAGGATTCACTATCATTAATTCTTTAATGATATGTTGAAATGAAATGCTGCTTAGGACTTATTACCATGTGTATCTAATTAATCATGCTATACATGCTTTTTGTGTGAAGTGGGGTGTGTGTGTTTGGTGGAGTGTATGTGAATATGAAATGTGGGATGGTAATGGACTAGTGATAATTGTGTAACCCGTAGTAGGGATATTCTTGGCGGGAGCAAGCGAGGTAGTCCTCAGTGGGGAGGACTATCTCTGGGATGTGATTCCTCTTTTGAGGATAGCTATTGAAGATGCTTGCTTCGGTCGTATAAGGACCGGTTCATGTGCCGCCTTGCCTAACACCTTTCGTACAACCACATGCCTTGAATGGGAAAGGTTTGGAACCATACCCTACTATAGTGTTCACCCGGTACCCACCTGGAGGGCAGGAGTTGCAGCGAAAGCCAGGAGAAGACTCGACATAGCAGGTGTCGGGATCCGGCATATGGTGATTATTCAGGCCTTTCTACATGATGATGATGATATTGTGAAGCCCCTGGTTGCAGTATTTCCGTGGTGGTGCCGTGGTGACACTAAGTAGGTACGGGACCATTAGTATGCCTGTCCAATCCATGACGATGGGAAGGGCTGGCATGCCTTGTGGGGAATTGTGTACAACCTCTGCAGAGTTAAAAAAAACCTATCATGATAGCCGTGTTCCACGGTAATGGGCAACGCGAAAGCTTGTGCCACACAATGATTAGTATAACGGTGTGAGTTACTCTCTTGGTGTTTTTGGAATACTCCGGTGTGGAACCGTGCGCTGGTTTCCTGCCAGCATTAAAACTTGGGAACTGGCGGGATGGACTGCATCTCCCCCAAGGCCACAACCCCACTAAATACCACTGATAATCTGAATAGTAGTTTGTGAACTGTCTTGTTTTCCAAACAACCTTTGCATAAAACTGGCTTTCCGCCCAGATATTAAACCCTCAGCCTATCCTTGGTTTTACCCTTGCATATAAATACCTTCGTTATTAGGACTTGCTGAGTACCTTATGTACTCACGCTTGCTTTAATCATTCAGATGAAGAACCAGAGTTCATGGAGGATGGTGATGAAGAGTAGGGTCCTGTCTGCACTCAAGATGCCTGTGCTAGTGCCGTTTCCGTCTTCCGCTGTAGTAGTGTTTAAGTGGTTCTGCTGTTGCAGCCCACCAGCTTGATGCTTGTTGTAATAAGATGGCCCTTGGCCGGGTGTTGTAAGACCTTTTAGGTATGAAGACTTGTATGAGACTTGGTAATATTTATGTAAGTGATAACTCTGTGATATTCATTCTGTGTAAGTGTTTGTATCAGTGTCTGATCCAGAGACTGATACGGTAAGCACTAGTGCTCCAGAAATGGGGTACCACATAATTGTTCCACGTGTTCATGTTCCAAAGCGTATGAATTTGTGTTCCCAATCACTTCTAATCATGTTCTAAGGAGTGCAAAGCTATGTTCCATAATTTTCTAAATTGTGATAATTATTTTGCAACCAAAAGAATAATTTGTTCCATGTCACTGCTTTCCATGTTCCATGTCACTGCTAATCATGTTTTAAAGAGTATAACGCTTTCCACACTAATTCTAGAGTGAATAAGTATTTTGTAAAAAATAAAGTTATTTCATCTAATTAGTTTTCATGTTTCAACACGGCTGCAATCTTGTTCGAGATGCAAAAATTTATGGTCAAAACTACTCTTGTTTCATAAGAGTGGAAATAGTTTCGACACGGTTGCAAATGCGTGCAGCTGTAGCGAAAAAATTAAAAATTAAAGGTGCAGCAAAAGGGAAAAAAAGAACTGGCGCGAGCCATCGCGATGCGCGTGTGAAACACGGGACATGAAACGTGGGCCCACTACCCACGCCCGCGCCGGTGAAAGGGGGGTCGTCCGCTCGCGCAGGCGAGCGTGATGCGCCCCCCCCCCCCCCCCCCCCCGCGACAAGGACGCCGCTGAGGTTGACGATCATGGATTGGCAAGGGAGGCGTGCTGTGGCACCTGATGCCGCGGCACAGCAACTGCCCCAGATTCTCCGCCTGGCTCGTCCGAGTTCTGCATCAGAAACTGCTCGACGGCAACTCTGTTGACAGCGAGCTGTTCCCCGTCATTCATTGGCCACGTAGAAGAGACTCAGTGGGATTGTCACTTGGCTTTGACACTGTCCGTCATCGGAAAGTTTTCTTGGCGGCTGATCTGAGCACGGGCAATGATGGTAGAACGTCGGGAAGAGAGCCGCGATCCGGCGAGACAGGAGGAAGCCAGGTGATCGTCGTTGTTTCAAATTAATGGAGACCACACCCAGGGTACATCCTGGCTGCCGGATCTTGTTTGTGTGCGATTCGGATTTGCACCGAGGGAAGGCAAAAGCAGAGTTGAGATGCCTGAAATCTCTACTACTTAATAAGTCTAAAAAAGTCATCAGCCAGATTTTTCAGACCTCTGCCATTTGAATTAGTATCGAATTCAACTTGAATTTAAATTGTTTGAGTTCTTTCCGGTTTCTTATTAAACCTGTCGAATTGCTTCTGTTCAGGAATCGTTGCAGGCTCCAGTGGTAAAGGCTCACCCTCGTTTCGTAGGAGACTCGGGTTCGAATCTCGGTGCACACAGTTTGCAAGGTTTTTTTTTTGCTTTATTTTTCTTCCCTAAATCACGCACAGCCCAGCTTCCTCCCGACTCAACTCACGTTTCTTTTTATTGCGCAGGTTTGCCTCGCTGATTTCGTGTCCGCTGCGGATCATAAACATCGCAATTGGTCCATATACGCTGCTCCTTTGATCACTTTCTAAATAAAAATCCAAATTCCGAATTAATTTAATGATGCGATCCCTCCCGGGTTTCGATCCTCCGTCTCCACAATCGACGCCCGCAGCGTCCCTCCCCCGTCACCGCTCCGTTCCGTTCCGGCCGCGCTGTGCAAGCAACGACACTCGAGCCGAGCCGCACTACCCTGTTCCACCCGAGAAGCGGCACCACTCCACCCACCCCGCGATGCGTCACCGGAGCTACGCCGCCCCGCTGATCGAGACGGTTAGCTAGGTTCTTCATCGAAATACGTACGAGCCTACTTCAAAATCTGAAAACGGAATCCTTCCAGATGAGATTTTGAGAGGAGAGATTCAAGTCGGATTTTGAAGATTTTTTGCTTGGGAAACGTAAGAGGAGACTATTTGTAATCCGTTTTGCTTTTCAAATGGCATTGGAGAGCCTTATTGTCGCTGGTTGGCGAGCTCAAATCGACGGTGATGGTGCTTTCTGTTTTCTTATAGTGACAGGTTGAAGAAGACCCGATCTGGCGCACTCAGCTATATTATTAATAATAACTTTGTGGCATGGATGGCGCAAAGATGGTTGTAGCGTGTGTTGGTTTGTGAGGTCCTTCTCACAGGTGAGGGTGCGAGTTCGACTTCCTAAGTGGTCATACTTTTTAATTGTAATTTTTTACAGGCTGGAACTTCCTTAAAAAAATACAATCAATAAATTGCATAAAATATTCACTATCTCTCCTTTGTGGGAAGAAAAGTCCATTCATTGCAATCCACCGATCTCTATACATTTCAACTAAATGTAATAGTAATGCTTGTTTTTGGTGTTTTATTTTTTTTAAATTTGATTTCCTTCAATTAATTATAGTGCAAGCTATGGCAACTTTTCCAATAGCCTTCCTCATCTTGTTGTAGTCTTCCTTATCCCCATCCAGACTACGAGAGTGATGCAAAAATTATGCAGCTTATACGGCTTGCCAAATATTTACTATTTTCATGATAATTCTTTACTGCAAATGTTCAGTGTCCCGTAGCAACGCGGGCAACTTGCTAGTCTCTAAAAAGACATAATTAGGCACCTTTAACCTGTAAAAAAATATTGACTACGTACATCTTGGACGCCTAATGGTTACCTGGATTAACTGTAATAGGTAACTGGAATAACTGTAATAGGCACCTTTAACCTGTTAAAAAAATACCGACTACGTACTTTCATATAGTTGAATTGAATTCGTGTGTAATAGCGGTTTCTTAAGTTGTAACGCAAGTCAGAGTTATAGGCCCTATATGTATGGTGAAATGTGATTGCTGAAGTCGTAAATGCAAGTCAGATTTACATACATGCGCAGAACATCTATATATACTGGTCCAGAAAAACGTAGCAGAAGCAACACCTAAAACGTAGCAAAACCAAACAGAATGTCTTATTTCTCTTGGCCAAAAACAAGAAAGGGAGAGCACAATCAAGAAGTTGAGAGTAAAGTATTGAGTGACACTGATTATCAGCTGATGTTTTATGGGAATTGGGGGTGTCAAGAATTTCAGTCGGTTACTTCCCCAGAGTTCAACTTGGCAGATCAGGTTAGCACGTAGCCGGAGTAAGTAACAACGAGAACGGTTGGGAACAAGTCTAGCTATTCTTCTTTGTTGAACAAGCCAGAGACAAAATGATTGTCGGCAGAACACTAGAAGCTCCGATTGTGACGATAGTAAATAATGTTAGTGACACCACAGATTATTAGGCAGCTGTTTTGTTTGCTGCCGCAATTATGGCAAGCCACACTTTCTTAGGTCTCTGGCTCACACGGTATACTCTCAACTTTTTGACTACCTTTGCCATACATGTGGCTAAGGATTTGTTGGGCGCTTTTTTTGTGGCAAGCCACACTTGACTGAGGTTACTTATGACAACATTAGGCTTTAACCAAACAGGCCCTTAATTTTGCATCATCTCCAAAGCGCTCAACAAAGCATAGTTTCTTGTTCGCTTCAAAGCAGAGTTCGTTACTTCAAACTACTGCACCACGGAAAGATTCAATTCATGGATATTAGTGTCACTGCCACAGAACCAGGCTTTAGCGACGGGCTTTTTGGGCCCCTAGCGACGGGAAAAAGCCCGTCGCTAGTAATACGTCGCTAAAGGTTGGCTTCTAGCGACGGGTTTTCACCCGTCACTGGGAACAACACCTGCGACGGGTTTCCATCGACGTCGCTATCTAAAACCCGTCGCTGCTGGTGCCAGCGACGTCTATCCTAAACCCGTCGCTGCTGGTCCATTAAAAACAAAAAAAAATTGTCATGGTTTCTTTACTATATTTTTTGTTCCTTCTCCATTTACAGTTTTAATCCAATCGGCAGTTAACTACACGAACAGGCACAGCTAATTCTGAAATGAACAGCTAATCGTCTTGCTTACACTGGATCACCTGAACAACTAATTCTTTTGAAAGATCTGAACAACTAATTCCGAACACACACAGGTACACTACACTGGATCCAACTAATCTCGCTGCGGCATCGACCATCATCGTGGTGCCCTATCTCCTGCACAAGCACAACGCAAGCAAAGAAAAAAAGAGCAAGTCCCAAGGATCGGAGAGCGCCAGACCTCTTTGGCCTCGTCGCCTTGAACACGCACGCAGCGCTGGGAACGGCGGCCGTCACCTCGTTGCCTCCAACAAATGCCTGCCGCCGTCCGCGAGTCCCAACCCTTGCATGGTGAAGATGAATCTGGATCTGGGCACCGCGAGGGACAAGCTTCGCTCCCGCGCCGGATCCACCACCGCGCCGTCGAGGGGCCGGATCTGCCGACGTGGAGAGCGTCGTCAAGTCGGGGCGCCGTCACGGAAGGAGCGCCGCCATGGAGAAGTCGTCGAGGGGGCCGGGGGCGTCGCGGAGGGAGCTGCCGCCGTGGAGGATGTCGATGTAGAGGGCGCGCCGCCTGCGTGCCGGATCTGGGGCACCACGAGAGGGAAGATTCGCCCCAGCACCGGATCCGCCACCGTGCCGTCGAGATCGCTCGCTCGCCGGATGGGGCGCATGGTGAGGAGAGAAGGGCTCTGGTGAGATCGAGTGAGATAGAAAGTGTGCGGCGAGGGAAGAAATGCGGCGCCTAGGGTTAGGAAGGAATGAACGCGGCTTTATATGTGCGATGGGAGTGGGATGGGCCGGGCCGGTTGGAACGTTCAGGCTTGCTTAAATATAGTACATAAAGAAAAGTTAGCATATTATGAGACAAAGAGATGTTGGCGTGGTGGTTTGTGCTTGTCTGTAGTGCCCCAAAGGTCGCGGGTTCGAGTCCAGCGCACGAAGGTTTTCTTTTTTTTTTTTGCTTGAAGCAAGCCACGTTCAGCGACGGGTTTCATGCAACGTAGAAGGCACCTGGCGACGGGTTTCAGCTCACCGTCGCTAAAACTGAAAACTCAGCGACGGGATTCCGGCTGCCGTCGCTAGAACCACAAACTCAGTGACGGGTTTCATGCTGCCGTCGCTAGAACTTGAAAATTAGCGACGGGGAACAAATTTAGAAGAGGGTAGCGAAGGGTTTTGAGTAAAACCCGTCTGTAAATCTTTGACTTTTAGCGACGGTTTTTGGAAAACACGTCATTGAACCTCTCCACTATATTTTTAGCGACGCGATTCTAAAAAAACGTCGCTAATGTCTGCGTCGCTAAAGCCCGGTTCTGTGGTAGTGTGTGCACAAGTCGAGTTATTCCAGTTACCTATTACACATGAATTCAACTATATGAAAGTGTGTCACATTTTAATTCTTCACTTTACGTATCTTGAATTCAACTATTTGTTCGACCTTGATGATGTGGTACTGTCAAAATTTAAATCTATTGATCATCTACTACATTTTTGGTTCTGATATCCACAATCGATTACCGTAATTTCTTGGTACTAATATTTAATACACGTGTATAATTGTTCCCTTTTTTGCGAAGGGTGTGTAACTGTTTCCAATTATTAAGAAAATGGCCCACTTCACATGGTTGTTGTGAGACCTACCAGCATTCTATACCAATTTAATGTTACATGCGGTTGACTTGCATCCAGTTCCTTTTCTCTTATATATATATAATAAGGTCCATTTTGAAGCAACTTGACCGACTTCCTGAACAAACAAGCATTAAGAGAAAGTAGTGTGCGCATAACTAGGATAAGTAATACTCCAATAACACTACATATTCTAGTAGTTGTTTGTGGCATCGGAATTGGCGGCATCAGGAGCGGGATGGGTATACCGGCTAGCAAGCTTTGGGTCCTTTTTCGAACAATAAGATCTCGATAGTCAGACCAACATCCAACTGTTGCAAAAACGACTAAAAGATTAGTAAAATCTTGGTCATTTGAGAAAAAGGAGACAAGTGTGAGTTCTAGTAGCAGCGCGGGTGGGAGAAGGACGCGGCAGCGGCAGACCCGGACCACGGCGCGCGGGGGCAGGACGAGGCCGTGGACACCCAGAGCGCCTACTGATGGAACTCCTACTGCGTTGGTGTCCACCGGTTGCTTCTCCTCTCACTGGGCCAGGCGGTGCGCGCCTGTGAGCTCTAGATGGACACCTATGCGCGGACGGTGCCGGGGGTCCGCCGCGGCGGTGGCGGAGGACAACTCGGTGCTGCGCCAGATGGAATGCCTTCGCAGCCTGCAGCGCTCCAACGACGCCATCCTTCGGTGCTATCGGAGATGACCATGCCGACGTTGGAGGATGAGGCGGATCAGCAGACTCATCACCACGGCCGCGGCGGTGGGTGCTCATCAGATGCAAAGGAAAGAAGGGATGACGTAATTGGTAATTTGGTACCACAAGCAAGATAGCAGCAGCCGCGCTTGGAATTAGTGATACTTTGAATGTGAATTTTCGCATGTGCATTACATTAGATCGCTGCCTGTTGCAACCCAATGGGAACGTACATTTTGGCAACATTTGTTGTCGTATCCTATATCTCTCTGAGTTAGTCACGTACGCCTTCTTTGTTTCAGTTAGACTAATGGCCTCTTTTTACTGAAATCTGGAATATTGCATCTAGTCTCTATGTATGGCATTTGCAGCCATTACCTCAAGCAGTATAAATGTATATTCAAACCGGACAACACTGCTTGTCGAGCAAGCATTCAAATCACGTGTTTTCTTGGAGCTCGATCTGGACCAGTATAGGTTCATGGAATGTTTGTTTAAAGAACTGTAAAGAAAGTCTATAACATGTGCGTGTCATCCTTGCGCCAGGACCATGCTAATCTTCTCAGGCCACCAATCACCAAGAAGCTACATTTATTTGACGATTCATGCATGCGTGGAGAATATACAAATTTCAGCAGGATGAATATCAAAATTTGACAGGCGTGCCATCTTAATAGCATATTCACATCGTCAGCTTAATGATAAATTTACGTAATAAAAAAAAGCTTAATGATAAATTTACAAGACTATATTGTCACTAAATGGAGAAACAAAACATCTAACCGGAATAGTTGAATTTTTGTTCATAGCCGGCGCCCTGTCCCCGCATGGGCGGCTGCGTACTGCTGTGCTGCTCCCTGCTAGTGCTGGTGCGTGCTTGCTTGCTGGTGCCGGCGTGCCCGCTTGCTGCTTGCTTGTATTGCTACAGCTTGCAGATGGTTTAGAATGTGCAAGTGTTCAAGAGAATTGCAGTGGCCAGGGCGAATTGCACACGGCCCCGTCCTGGCCTGCAGCCATGGCGAATTGGGCGGGTCATGTGGAGCCGTCATCCACGACGTGCCGACGCTGACCCGAGCCACCGTCCATGACACGCCCTGGCTGCTCCCGTCCCTCGAGCTCGTGTTGTATGTTGTCAACGTCGTGGAGAAGAAAAGAGAAAAAAAAAAGTATAGGTAGTCGATTTTAGCTAGACTAAAAAAGTGACGGCTACTTAAACACAAAACACTGCTTTAGGTGGGTACCTAAAACTGGTTTTAAGTAGCCAGTTTTAGGTAGACTATTGGAGTTGCTCTAACAACACCTTCTTACTGATCTGAGAGAGTGAAACTCATTAATGTTGGGTATGTTGGGTTGCTCTAACAATACCTTTTCGCCGGACTCAAGACCGACGCACGCTCCTTCACGATTTGGAACAATATCTTTCTCGACTTTGAACAACCTTCCTTTCTTATTGGTGTAACGTCCCGCCTCCCGGAGACCGGGCCTGCTTACGCCTGGCAGCTCTCTAGGAGTTCAAGACTGACCCCACAGACCAACACACGTCTTTTCTACGCACTTTGTCCTCACTCGTGCGCACCCAGGAAAGACTTCCCGGTCGGTCACCCATCGCTCCAGGCCAAGCACACTTAACCTCGGAGTTCTTTCAAGATGAGCTTCCGGAAAAAAAGTTGCAACTTGTTGGTATGAGTATTCTATCAATCCTATTAAGCCTTGGGCCAGGATGTCACATACTCACCCCCTTACAAGACCGACGTCCTCGTCGGTCAACCCCAATCCAGGAACGTCCCCTCTTGGCCACGTCCGTGCATCCAGTGCCAGTGCATGTGCCATGCTGTGTGACCACTCTGGGCCCACACCAACCATGCGCACCATGCCTGCGCAACTGCGCCCACACGCGCCCGTGAAACACTAGAACAGATCTGCTGATTAGTGACGTTCTTAACGCGTCACCGACTGCTTGTAAGGACGAATGTTTCATCATAAATCACAATTTATGACCTTTTAGGGTCCGTCAGCAGTCGAGCGTGGTCAGTCGTGATTTATGACGTTTTTAGATTTGCTGTTAGACTATCTCCCTTAGCCAGTTAAGATACGTATACGTACGTATACTCTGCCACGCTGGCAGGGTGACCGAGGCTTCCAACGTGGCAGCTATGCCACGCTGGCAGGATGACGTGGCAATCCACGTGTCAATTTCTTATTGGTCAACATATCGATTCCTATCGCGAACGTGGCATGTGCTGGAACTGTCCACGTGTCGCCTACCGATTGGTCCACGCGTTGTCTTTCAACTAGTCCACGTGTTGCATTTCTATTGGTCCACGTGTCCTATTCCGCTTGGTCCACGAGTTATTTTACTATTGGTCCACGTGTCGCTTTCTGATTTGTCCACGTGTTATTTGTTGGTCAGCCCACGTGTCTTCTCCCCATTGGTCCACGTGGTGCTTCTATATTTGTCCATGTGTCCTCCCCGGATTGGTCCACGTGTCCATCCCCTGTTGGACCACATTTTGTCCTCTCGTTGCTCCACGTGTCATATTCTTATTATCCCACGTGGCCGTTCTCGGCCCATCCGTTTTCGTCACAAATTGTCAGTGCCAATTCGTCACAAATCATATCAAGCCATATGCTTGGATCGTCACAAATATTCAATCAAGTTCACATTCACATGATTTGAACCCAGTCAATATATACATTCACATTACAAAATGGTGCCCCCACGAACAAGAGTTCAGTAATCACACACCCAAACCTATCAGACTAGAAAAGAAGATCATCATTCAGATACTAGTGGTGAAGGATGCACCTGACCTTCCACTCCTAAAACCATCCGAAAAGATTGAATCATCTCTGCCTTCTGTGCTGCTTCCTTCCTCAAAGCCTCAAGTTGGGCTGTCGTAGTACAACGAGCCTCGGTTACTTCTACTGAGATCTTCGTCAAGTCAGCCAGCTGCAGATTTTGTTGTTCAATTGTTTCACGAAGTTCATCCCTTCTGACTTTCTCCAGGTACATATCCCACGTCAAATCTTGAAACTGAGAAGACCTGGAAACTCTACTTCGTTTCTTCAGCGAAATGCCCACAGCACGAAGAAAGGTATTTGATCGCACAACTTCACGAACAGCAGATTCAGTAGACGGCGGTTCCTGCCCCTCTTCCACAGGATTATCCATCACCGCTTCCATATGGTAATAGCAACAAGTATGACAGGTCAGAGCTCCACCTTGTTTTTAGGGTTTCCAAATGTGGTGCATGCATAATAGGGAATGAAAAGGAGAGAAACACTTACAATAGCTTTCTGTACAGGCTCACTAATGAAACCTGTTTTTTGTGATGAATGTAACTCTTTGAACAGTTCCAACGGGGGTGGGGTCTTCATCCTTATATTTATCTCTCTAAATAAAATGCAAAGAAATGTCAAATATTAGCTTCGAAGAAATAACATGGAGAGGATTTGATGAGTAGTAATCACAGACGTCAAGTAATTGGTTCCTTACCAAGGCATGGTGCTGTGCAATGTAGCACCGGGAGCCTGTGCGATGATTAAACTGGACTTTCTCACGGTTGTGTTGGTTTAGAAGACATATTTCCTGCAAAAGGTACATTTCGATGAGATTGAGACCGAAAGGATTCTTTGCGGTATGGACAAGAGGAACGACGCAGTTTGAAGTCCTGGCATACCTTGTGCTTTGGGCTTGACCACATCTTCACCAGTTTTCCCCATTGCTCGTCAGTCATAGATGACACAGGGGATGTTACCATCACTTCACTCGCTGGTACACCATCAAAGTACTTCTTCTTCAGCCTATATCTCAACTGACGAGTGCCGGATTTCAGCATGTCAACACATGCATCTTTCACTGTCTTGTTGGTGGTGTCCAACCAAAAATTTCCCTAGTAAAGAGCAAAAATTTACGGAAAGAGAATGCAAATCATAAGAAAAATTTTGATACAGCAAATCAACTAGAGTCACTTTAGGATAGACATTAGTAACTAGTACTTACAGAAACTTTTGCAATGTAGTCACACACATAAGAAGGATCCATCTTGTACTCCTTCCAACTTGGAAGGACAGGTATGTGCTGGCGAAGAACCATGCCACCCTCAGTTGCAAACTTTGCAGCTTGAATTGGTATTACTGGCCGTTTCATACCTTCATCAATGCGGATTGCCAACTTACTTTCTATTGCACCGTTTATCCTATGAAGCTCTGCGCCAGCTCTTGGTCTAGCCGGTGGTCTATGGAAGATTTCTTCAACTAGCAAAATGCATTGACGTGTTAATCATTGTGTTGCTCTCAGCAAAAGAGACAACAATATTTGGCAGGCACAAATAAGATACTTGCCTCCAGCTCGCAACCTCTGTTTCATTTCCATCCATTGTTGCGAAGTGATTTCATCTTCAGCACAAAGAAAATAATTGCATTGATATGTCGATATGTTGCTGTCAGCAAAAGATCATAATGTTCGGCAAGCACAAAGAAGATACTTACCGTCCTCTTGCACTTGCCCCTGGTCCTCTGGTGTGCCCTCCTCTTGTGTACTGGTGACCTCTTCAGCTAACAAAATTGCATGGATAGCTTGTTATCCTGCTGTCAGCAAAAGAGATCATAATATTTCGCAAGCACAAACAAGATACTTACCTTCCTCTTGCACTTGCCTCTGATTCTCTGGTGTACCCACCTCTTGTGTACTGATGACCTCTTCAGCTAACAAAATTGGACGGGTGCCTTCATCTTGCACTTGGCTCTCGTCCTCTGGTGTGCCCTCCTCTTGTGTACTCGTGACCTCTTCAGCTAACAAAATTGGAGGGGTGCCTTCATCTTGCGCTTGGCTCTCGTCCTCTGGTGTGCCCTCCTCTTGTGTACTGGTGACCTCTTCAGCTAACAAAATTGGACGGGTGCCTTCATCTTTCGATTGGCTCTCGTCCTCCGGTGTGCCCTCCTCTTGTGTACTGGTGACCTCTTCAGCTAACAAAATTGGACGGGTGCCTTCATCTTTCGCTTGGCTCTCATCCTCCGGTCTGCCCTCCGCTTGTGTACTAGTGACCTCTTCAGCTAACAAAATTGGACGGGTGCCTTCCTCTTGCACTTGCCTCTGATCCTCTTATGTGCCCCCCTCTTGTGTACGGGTGCGTTCCTCTTGCACTTGCCTCTGATCCTCTTGTGTGCCCCTCTCTTGTGTACGGGTGCCTTCATATTGCGCTTGGTTCTCATCTTCTAGTGCCCCCTTTTGTGTACTGTCATTTGAATTAGCCATTTCCCTTGTCCGCTGCCAGGTTATTCTGGTACCATGCACTTGTCTGTCGGGTGCCACTTCTCTCTTGCATCTCCTTCCGCTCCGCCCTTTACCTTCATAAACTTGTGACGCCTTCAAAGGAAAAAAAAAAGAATTATTGGTTTCAAGTAGGACAAATTGCATAATCAAAGCTAAAGAGAAGAACACAGAAACTTGGCGATCGAAGGCGACAAGAACACCTTATCAATAGCAGCTTTGCTTCTAGTCGATGCACTGACAAATGACAGAAATCGCGAGCCCCCAATCCGACCAGCAAATTTGGATTGTATTGTAGCTAATTTTTTTTGCCGTATAGCGTCTTCATAGTTGGGCTCAAATCCTTCCTGATGAAGCTCTACAGATTCGTAAAAAGGATTGTGTCAGATTATTTATTTCAAACCCATGAAGTAGAGACAACTACCTATCTTTTCTATGCCCCCCCAATCAACAGATTTGAACTAACCAACAGCATGTGCAACGTAACTTATATAGCTATGTAGAAACTATGGAAAGAGGGAAGCAATATACCTTTCCTCGGCGTACGCCCTGGTGCCATCGGAGTCTTTGGGGATGACAACCCGTCAGTGGTCGATGGGATCGGAGAGGAAGGGGATGGGGACAGCAGCGAGGATGGATTGGGACGGCGGCAGGGGGGGGGGGGGAGATTGCGAAGGGTGCGGGGGGCACGGAGTAGAAGTTTGGAGAACGAGGATGGATCTGGGAGTAGCGAGGGCAGGATTGTGGGATGAGGATGGATCTGGGAGCAGCGAGGGTAGGAGTAGGATGATGCCTTGGTATAGTTTACCAAAAGACCCTTTCTGGACACGGGGAAGAGCGCGGGTGACGAGGACGGATGACTATGGAGAGAAAGGGATAAGATGGACTTTTCGCATGTCTAGCAAATTTTTGAACGGGCCGCTGTCGTTTCGGCGGGAGGATGGAAATTTGGGGTCCCACCCGCCGCCGCCCCCCTCCCCGGACCCCCCCCCCCCCCCCGGTGACGTTTTTGAGCGACTGGTCTTGACATGGAGCTCACGGGATAACTCGTGTTAGCGTTTTTCCGGGTTCAACAACACAACTATCAAGACCACAATTACCGAGTCTGCCCTAAACCCGCAGATGTTATACTACATCACAAACACACAACCAAGGCAAGAGGGGGAGTGTCACTACCATGCTTAACACTTTATTTTGTTTACAGCCAACAAGACAAAATGAACCAGATAATACATAGACGAGTAGGATAAAACAAAAACATTACACAGACTGCGTGCCATTGATACGCTACTAGTAGTACTCATCACCGTCGAGGTCTGCCTTTTTCCAAAGTCTCTCGGCAATGCCAGGATTGATTTTGTTTGCTGAAATAAAATCCTCCGAGGAAACTGCGTTGTTGATGTTCCCCCTTCCTTCGGCAATGAACTCTATACACTTCTCGATCAGGGCGTCGCATTTTGCCTCAACGGCAACGCGTAGAGATCGAGACACCGTCTCGTCCTTGGTGGCGTCCCACAGCTTTGTTGCGCAGCAGGATTTCAGGTGATCCATGCCGTAGAAGTCGGATAGCCGAAGCAACTCTTCCAAGGACACGACAGCATCATCATCTTCCCAAAGCTCCATGTCACTGGGCAGGGAGTCTTTGTATGCGAAACTTACCAAGGCGCCGAACTGGGCGGCGCCACCTCTACTCATCATCACCACATCGCCGGGGGGCACCATGAAACCGTACAACATTCCGGCGAAGACCTTCGACCGTGCTGCCATCACACAACGGTGGGCATGGACCAGTTGTTCTTCTCCGTGGAAGCCGAAGGCGACGTCAAAACCTGTCTCTTGTAGCCGGAGAGCATCAAGTTGAGTACCGAGATCCGAGGCTGCAACGTCGATGCGATTGTCACTTAACACGACGACGGTGCACTCTATCTTGATGCAGTTTCGCCGTCCAAACAATTCTTCCACAATGTCTCTCTTCAGGAAATCAACAAAACCTTGGCAGCGCTTAGGAACCTCCTCCTTACCAAAAGTGAGTGCAAACTGTCTTCGTGGGCGCACTAACTCGCCGTCATCGTCGTCGTAGTCGGCCAACTCCACGGTGAAAAGAACACGGACTTTATGGGAAACGTCCATGAACTCCAATTGGACCTCCAAGCCCTCAGATTGTCAATTATAGTCAGAATCTATACTGCCCCTGGGGTAGCACCAAATCCTCCACTGGCGCCCGCCAACGGTGAACACTTTGGTCCGGATTAAATTATCTGAATTGCTCCTTGTAACATCCACATCGGCGCTCTCGACGGTGAACTCCATGTAGGTGGATGCGAATGTCCTTCCATAGGAATCCATGCGAGTTTGTTTCTTCTGGTAGTGGTGGTTCTACGGTGGTGGCGATTGGTTTCGTGCGCGGCAGTTTGCTTATGGGAACACCGACGAGTTTAGAGTGGCGATGGTGCAAAAACAGAGCGAGGAGTTCGCCCGTGGAGTTTGCTTTTATTCTGACCGAATGGGGGAAGAGACGAAGGGACGCGTTGGCAATGCCGTTTCGACAAAGGTCTCTCTGACCGGATCGGGGAAGAGACGAAGGGACGCGGTGGCAATGCCGTTTCGACAAAGGTCTCTGACCGGATCGAGGAAGAGACCAAAGCGACGCCCGGGGAGTAGAACCCACGAAACGTCCTGAACTAGTAGCACAACACAACCGTGTTGTTTCTCCTCTCGTGGCCGAAGAAATCGTAATCTATATCACTCTTTTGAGTTATCTTGTGAGTCTATTGGTTCCATTTTGGTGGCTGTTGTATTATTTGACTCTCTTTTGTTAATTTGCAATCTCACATGGGAATGTCCTGCTGCGTTGGCATGCAATGCACGTGATAAACTCTGCTACAAACTTTTACCGAGCGTTATCATCTAACTGTATGCACATTCCATGAGACCTCTTGTGAAGTTTCAATAGAATTACGTGAGCATTGTCCTGAGGATGAGATGTTGTGCATACCGGACAGCTCTCTATTGACACATTTGGGATATATAACATTTATGTTCTCTTTCAGCGGATAAAACTTCGAGCTACAAATGGGCACACCAGTTTTTTATTACGGCAAAGAACAAATTAAAATACGTATCACTTTATTACATTGTAACGAGGAAATATAAAAAGTACATAGCAGAACATTACACAGACTGCACAAATACGCTAGAGGTACGTAGAGCCTATAACATGCATGATTAGGCTAGGTACTGCTCACTGCCATCCGGCCCATCCTTCATGGTCGATGCGTGACTTCTTCCTCATCCTCTCAGGAATATCAGAATCATTTGAGGACGCTGAAATGTAACGACTCAAGAAAGTGGCTCGCATGATGTCGTCCTTATTTGAATGCAATAAGTCACCACACTTATCCTCTAGCGCCTTGCATTTAGCCGTCGTGGCATAGCATAAAACCTGAAACACCGTCTTCTTCGTGGTAGCGTCCCATAGCCTTGCCGCGCAGCAGGATTTCATCCGATCCATGCCGTAGAAGTCTGCGAGATGCAGTAATTCTCCCAAGGCACCGATGGGGTCACTGAGATCCTCGTCGCGGGGCAGGGACTCTGCGTAGGTGAACCTGACTAAGGCACTGAACGTCTCGGCGCTACCTACTGTTACTGGCACCACTTGATTATTATTGCCGGCCTCGACCATTTGCCCGTACAGCAGAGAGGCGAAGAATTTCGACCGTGCCGCCATCACACAACGGTGTGCATGGATCAGTTTTTCTCCATTGTTGATGCTGAAGGTGACATCAAAATCTGTCCCATGTAGCAGGAGACCGTCAAGGTCACTACAGATGTCAGAGGCGGGGACGTCAATGCCATCGTCGCTTAAGACGACGACAGTGCACGCAATCTTCACTTTCCTCGGCTGGTCCATCCGATTGCCCAGTTCGTCGTGCGGGATAAAAACACCGAAACCATGATCATTACTATGCCACCCCTGGGTACCAAATATGAATTCCCCCCGAAGGTTGATTTCATCCCCCCAGTTGTTGCCGCTTGTCTCCGCGATGAATCGGACGCGGACTTTTTTGGCGACGTCCACCAACCTCAAAGTGACCGACACATGTCCAGCGTCCCAGATCCCAATTCCGTTGGGGTAGCATCGAATCCTCCACCGGCGCCCACCAACGATGAACTCGTTGGTCTCCGTGAAAATCGCCGGCTGCGAATCTTTGCCTCATTGGCTTTTCTGAGGGCGAACTCGATGTAGGTCGATGGGAATCGGACGGCTCCGCGATCCATGCGAGCGTGTTTCTTTTGTGGCGGCGGTGCTGGTACTTTTTTTTGTTTCGGATGGCGGCGGGTTGCTTGCGGCGGGAACCGGCGAGTTTTAGACTGTGGAGATGGAGGAAGAACGGAGCGAGTGTTTCCTGACCGGATGGAGGGAATAAGCGAAGCGACGTCTGGCAGTGGAGTCTTTATAATCAAGGTCTCGAGCGATTGGTTTATGAAAAGCCACCTCTACTTGTTATACTACAACCTAACCGTTTTTGTAAATGAAACATGTGACGATCACGTTCACACGGGATAATCCCGGGCAATAGGATAACTCAACTGGGATCCTCCCGTGAATGTATTTCGTTACACTTGTCAATGACGATCAAGTTCACACAGGATGAGCCGTTCAAACGCTGTGCTTCGTGTACACTGATAAACCCACGCATTTTTTTAATTGACTATTGGCGATCCATATCTTTAAAGGCCGCCGCAAAAAGGGCATCGTTCTGGGGATATCAAAATACTCATGCTTCTTAAAACTACTAACTAAATGGACCACCATTATAGTAGCCACATATTATTGCGGCCACTTCACCAGCAATGCGATCGGCCTCCACCACCAGCTCTGTGCCGGTCTTCCCAATGTCGGGGAGTTCATTGGCCGAGTCACTGACCCGCGGGCCTGGCTCCACGCAACGTGAGCCGGGGTCACTGACCTGCGGGCCCGGCCCAACGAGTCAGTGACCTTGGCAATTGGCACGGCTTCCAATATCTTCAGGATCCTGCTCTGGTCATACCACCTTCCTCTGACGTGAAGCTGGCGACTTGAGAGATGAGCAGCCTGCTCCACTCTTTGAAAACACGGGAATATAGGAAAAACAAGTGCACTTCCCAGGGGATATTCCCAGGACATCAGACCTTACTCAAGGGATAATCCCGGGCTATAGGATAACTCAACTGGGATCCTCCCGGGAACGTATTTCGTTACACTTGTCAATGACGATCAAGTTCACACAGGATGAGCTGTTCAGACGCTGTGCTTTGTGTACACCGATAAACCCACGCATTTTTTTAATTGACTATTGGCGATCAATATCTTTAAAGGCCGCCGCAAAAAGGGCATCGTTCTGGGGATATCAAAATACTCATGCTTCTTAAAACTACTAACTAAACGGACCACCATTATAGTAGCCACATATCATTGCGGCCACTTCACCAGCAATGCGATCGGCCTCCACCACCAGCTCTGTGCCGGTCTTCCCAATGTCGGGGAGTTCATTGGCCGAGTCACTGACCCGCGGGCCTAGCCCCACGCGACGTGAGCCGGGGTCACTGACCCGCGGGCCCGGCCCAATGAGTCAGTGACCTTGGCATTTGGCACGGCTTCCAGTATCTTCGGGATCCTACTCTGGTCATACCACCTTCCTCTGACGTGAAGCTGGTGACTTGAGTGATGAGCAGCCTGCTCCACTCTCTGAAAACACGGGAACATAGGAAAAACAAGTGCGTTTCCAAGGGGATATTCCCAGGACATCAGACCTTACTCAAGGGAACTTCCCTGCATGTTTGCTGCGGCTGGACCATTAGGATTAGGAGGGCAGATTTGAGATTTGGATATGGTAGTGAAGTAAGGTAGTGTTTGGTTGCTTGATTCAATGCCATCCTGCATGGGATGGTTCAATGGATAAGATGATTCTGTATGGGATGGTTCAAGTAAGGCGTTTTGCTGTCTGAACGAGATGTTTCATGTTTTTGTTTGGATGATTGTATGAAATGGGTGAGAAGGCTCTCAAATGGATGAAATCCAAGGGGTAAAAATGAGAGCTTCATTGGAGATGCTAGCCTCATCTGGAATGCAGGATTCTCAACACAGGGGAATAGGAAGAACAAGTGCGTTTTCTATGATACCTTATTCACAGGAAATTCCAGGGGACCTCAAACCTTACTCGGCGGAACTTTCTAGTTTGTTTTTGTCTAACCGCTGCCTTCAGACTCCAAATAAAGGGTACAGTTGGCCGGAAAAATTACATATACAGGCACGAGGCAAGTGACGATGTTGATATCTGATACGGAGTATTACGTTGCTGGGAGCCAAGGAACATAATGGAAGGATTTGTGATTACTCTTTTGGCACAACATTAGTCATTCGGCCGATGGTGATTCCAGTTAATAACGCGGACACCACTTTTTGGAGTCAAGAACGAGTACAAAATACAGCTCACATTACATTAAGACATTGACCAAGATCTTTAAAGAACAAGAAAATACATTGAACAAGGAAATGCAAAGTACTAGTACATTTTTTCGAACATGGAATGCAAAAGTACTTAAAAGAACATATATTACACATCATCAAGCCGTGCCTTCTGTTGACGGTCCTTACGACCCATTTTTTACCGTCAACCTTATGCACCTTTGTAAACCAAACACCATCACCAAGTGTAGACATAGGGTTTATTTCTAACAAATTCTACTAGTCTTGGTGAATTATGAAGTGCAGGTGCAATCCATACAAAAACAGGGGAAAACATGCACTAAATGTGGACTTTGCAATCAACGGATTTTCCCCGGACTAAAGAACTTAGTCCAAAAGCCCAAAACCACAGAATCAGGCTTCAAGATCAAGCAATGCACGTGGTTTAGGCAAGTACACAGGCCCAGGAAGCAGCCAGAGGAGGACCAGGCCCAGTGGGGCCCAGGCCAGGTCGGCCGACCCCCTCTGGCCAGGTCGGCCGACCTGCCAGGGAGGCCCCACTGGCCCATCTTTTTATGGCGGTTTACCACCGACTTCTGGAGGTCGGTTCCCCCTGCATTAAATGTCACCGACCTCGGGAACCGCCTCAAAGTTGCCGACCTTCCAAGGCTATAAATAAAGGGGCACCCCTCCCTCTCAACACACACCACAAGACGCAAGACTCTCCAATAGAGCTCCACTCCAATCCTTAGGCTGAGAGCCTTTTGTACACTAGTAGAATAGGAGAGAGGGCAAGGGAGAGAAAGGAATATTCCTTCCACTTTGGTGGAGGTTTAGTTCTATTTCTTTACCTTGGCGTGTAAACACTCTTTGTGATTTATACGTGGTGATTATTTATCTAGCGAGCAATATTACTTTTCTAGGCGTAATTCCTGTTATACTTGTTTACGGGATCATCGCTCCGCAAGGGGTGCTCTAGCCTTCTAAATTCAGCTTTGGGCCGAGGTTAGAGTAGTAATCAACGGCATAGACGTGGTGTCTAGGCTAGAGGTTACCTTTGTTTGCTGTGTGCTCCACGGTTTGTAGAGGTAGGCGGCAGGAAGTGACAGCCCTGTCCGTCCAAAGGAACCCTCCACGTTCGGGTACATAGTAGAGCTACAGGTCGGAGTGGCTTGGCAGACCAGGCCTAAGCCGGCGCCCGAAGTAGACAAGTAGAGCTTGAGTTCGTCTATCCTCTAGGATAACTAGATATAATCACCCTCTCGATCCTAGGCTGCTAGTTGTCTTGGTTGTTCTTGGGTAGAACTTGCCCTGCGGTAGAATAACTCCGTTCCTTGGGGAAAACAAATACGATACCTTGGAATACTCCCGGGTGAAGTGCTACAACGGTATTCCGTGCGCTTGCGGATTTATCTGTGATGTAAGAAATACCAACAAGCATTTCTGGCGCCGTTGCCGGGGAACGGTTGATATCTCTATTGCAAATTAAGTTTGCCCTCGTAATCTATCTTACTTTCCGTTCTGTTTTTATTTTCCCTTAATTTCAAAAAAACTCACAAAAACATTTCATGGAGTCACAACCCACCATCCAATCATTCTCTACTCCACGGGGCGAGCTCTTAGAGCCACCATCATCATCACAACCCATTTCTTCATTTGGCTATGAGTTTTCCCCTGATTACATTTCGATGATAAGAGGTTTATCCTTTTCGGGTTTTAAACATGAAAATCCTTATGAACACTTGCGAGAGTTCGAGCATTTGTGTTCATGCCGATCGATCCATGGCATGACACAAAAAACGTTGAAGTGGAAATTGTTTCCCTTCTCTCTCAATGAGAGGGCGAAGCAATGGTACACTTACACCGCTAAGAGAGTGAACGGTGATTGGAAAGAATTGCGAGACAAATTTTGTCTAGCGTTCTTCCCCGTATCCCGTGTCACTTCTCTACGAGCGGAAATAATTAACTTTCGGCAAGAAAAAGAGGAAACCTTGAGTGCATCATGGATTCGGTTCTGTTCATTAACAGACTCCGGACCTGAATTGTTGCTCCCCAAACCCGTTTTATTACAACATTTTTATTCGGGATTGAGCAGCGATACCGCACTTTATCTTGACACGGCCGCTGGTGGATCTTTTACTCATAAGACCATAGCGGAAGCACACGAACTTTTGGATCGCATTGTGGAAAACACTCCTTTTTCCGCTGATTTACTAGTTGAGCCGGAGTCAAAAGATGAGGAACTCGTTGTGCAAGAAACACAACAATTGGTGCCTACAATGGTAGACCCAACATTCGAGTCCCCATCTAACACAAAAACAATGATAGAGGATGATGAACCTCTTGAGTTCCCGTTTGAGTTCGAGGAAGAAATTTTTGAAAATTTTGGAGACTCCTCGAACTACTCTTGTCAAAAGAGGCCAAAACTCCCTGCACCAACCCCCGAACCTTTAGAAAAAGATTTTCTTTTGGAAACCATTCGGGAGTTGACATCGATCATAAGCGATGAATGGTTGAGAGAAAATGAGCTTTCTTCCGATACTATTCGTTTTGAACATCCTACCTCAACCATCCAAAGCTCAATTCGGGGATCAAAGGTAGATGTTCTCTATAATCCTTTAGTGGGTGCCAACATCATGTCCGAATCTTTTGCTTTAACCATGTTTGGGAACGAAGTTTGGGCGCCCACTAGCAAACTCCTTAGAACCTCTCCGGGGCACTTCTTTGAGGGTTTGGGGATCGTTAGAGACGTCTGCATTAAGCACGATGATGCCGAAGTATCGCTGGATTTTCACGTCTTCGGGGTTTTGGATTTTGATGTTCTTGTAGGCCATCCCATAGAAAAGCTTTTCTTAAAAATATCGCCTTCTGGAACCCTTGACTTCACCCTCGGCAAGGAACCTTTTTCTATCCCTATCGTTCATTCGCTAAATACTTTTGCCGAGGAGTCCCCCGAAGTAGACGATTGCATAGAGGAAGTTATGGCAGTTTTTTCTTCACGAAACCCCCGAATCGTCCCTGGAAGAAGATGCTCTCAATTTTGTTTTAGAAGAAGACGGTTCGGAAGAAACCTTTGAGCAGCCCGAAACCTTAGCCTCGCCGCCACCGCCCATAGAGCTCAAAGCACTCCCACCGGGCTTATGCTACGCTTTTCTTCACGGAAACTCCGAAACGCCTGTCATCATAAGTGACAAGCTCTCGGAGGAAGAAACCGCCAAACTCTTAGCCGTGTTAGAGAAACGTCGCTCCGTTCTTGGCTACTCGCTAGGAGACCTCAAGGGAATCAGCCCTGCTCTTTGCACCCATCGCATTCCCATAGATCCCGATAGCACACCTTCTAGGGAACCTCAACGGAGGTTGAACAATGCAATGAGGGAAGTCGTTAAGAAAGAGGTCTTGGAACTTTTGCATGCTGGTATTATCTATCCTGTTCCACACAGCGAGTGGGTGAGCCCAGTGCAGGTTGTGCCCAAGAAGGGAGGAATGACGGTCGTTCATAACGACAAGGACGAATTGATCCCTCAACGAACCGTCACGGGGTGGAGAATGTGCATCGATTACCGAAAACTTAACAAGGCTACAAAGAAAGATCATTTTCCACTGCCCTTCATCGATGAGATGTTGGAACGGCTGGCAAATCATTCTTTCTTTTGTTTCCTTGATGGGTATTCGGGATATCATCAAATTCCCATCCATCCCGATGATCAGAGTAAGACGACTTTCACATGCCCTTACGGAACTTATGCTTATCGTCGAATGTCTTTTGGGCTATGTAATGCACTTGCTTCTTTTCAACGATGCATGATGTCTATCTTTTCTGACATGATCGAAGAGATTATGGAGGTTTTTATGGATGATTTCTCTGTCTATGGGAAAACTTTCGATCATTGTTTAGAAAATTTAGACAAAGTCTTGCAACGTTGTCAAGAGAAGGACTTAGTGCTCAATTGGGAGAAATGCCACTTTATGGTTAGAGAAGGCATAGTACTTGGGCACTTGATTTCTGAAAGAGGGATAGAGGTGGACAAGGCGAAATTAGAAGTTATAGAAAAGCCTCCACCTCCCGTTAATATTAAGGGTGTTCGCAGTTTTCTTGGACATGCGGGGTTCTATCGCCGTTTTATCAAAGATTTCTCTCAAATTGCTAGACCCCTTACAAATTTGCTTGCAAAAGATGCACCCTTTAATTTCACTGATGAATGCATGAATGCTTTCAATACTCTCAAAAATGCACTCATCTCCGCTCCAATCATCCAACCCCCTGATTGGACGCTTCCATTTGAAATTATGTGTGATGCTAGCGACTTTGCTGTGGGGGCTGTTCTTGGTCAAACTAGAGATAAGAAGCATCATGCAATTTCTTATGCTAGCAAAACTCTGTCTGGAGCTCAGTTGAATTATACTACCACTGAAAAAGAGCTCCTTGCTATTGTTTTTGCTTTTGATAAGTTTAGATCTTACTTAGCTGGAGCAAAAGTTATCGTTTACACCGATCATGCTGCTTTGAAATTTTTGCTCTCTAAGAAAGATGCTAAACCCCGTTTGATAAGATGGATTCTTCTGCTCCAAGAGTTTGATTTAGAAATTCGTGATAAGAAAGGAGTAGAAAATTCTGTAGCGGATCATTTGTCGCGCATGCAATTCACTAACCCGCAGGAATTACCCATCAATGACTTCTTGCGCGACGACATGCTACTCCACGTCAAGGACTCACATCCGTGGTACGCCGACATTATGAACTTCATAGTGACGGGGTACGTACCACCGGGAGAAAACAAGAGACGACTCATCTATGAGAGTCGTCGTCACCTTTGGAGTGAGCCCTTCCTTTACCGTGTCTGCGCCGATGGACTGCTCAGAAGATGTGTGCCGACACCCGAGAGCACACAAATCATCGAGAAATGTCATTCAGCTCCATACGGGGGACACAATGGAGTGTTTCATACTCAGGCCAAGATATGGCAAAGTGGTTTCTTTTGGCCAACAATGTACGAAGACACAAAAGAATTCGTCAGACGATGCCCACAATGTCAAAGATTTGGAGGCATCACGGCAAGGGATGCAATGCCCCTCAACTTCAATTTACAAGTCGAACTCTTCGACGTATGGGGCATCGACTTCATGGGGCCATTCCCCAAGTCACAAGACTGTGAATACATCTTGGTGGCAGTCGACTACGTGTCCAAATGGGTAGAGGCAATGCCATGCCGAGCTGCCGACTCCAAGCACGCTCGCCGGATGTTCCACGAGATTATCTTCCCAAGATTTGGAACACCGAGACTAGTGATAAGCGACGGAGGGTCTCATTTCATTGATAAGACTTTCCGAAGCTTCCTTAGAGAACTTGGAGCACGACACAACATAGCCACTCCATACCATCCTCAAACAAGTGGGCAGGCCGAGACTTCAAACAAGCAAATCAAACGGATCCTGCAAAAGACCGTGTTAGAAATGGGGAAGTCATGGAAAAGCAAGCTACCCGATGCACTATGGGCATACCGGACAGCATACAAGGCACCCATACGCATGTCACCATACCAACTCGTATATGGAAAAACATGCCATTTACCCATCGAGTTGGAACATCGAGCATATTGGGCCGTTAGAAAATGGAATATGGACCTTCGAGGTGCCGGATGGAAAAGAAAAATGGAGATAGCTGAGTTGGAAGAATGGAGAGACAAAGCTTACCACAACTCAGCCATTTATAAGGAGAGAACTAAACGGTGGTACGATAAAAGAATAAGAGTAAAAGAATTCAAAGTTGGAGATAAAGTCTTGCTATTCAACTCACGGGTGAAACTATTCGGGCACGGAAAATTGAGAAGCAAATGGGACGGGCCATACACGGTTATTGAAACTTCGCTACACGGAGCAATCACACTCCAAGACGACGAAGGTAAAGTATTCAAGGTAAATGGCCAGCGTCTAAAAATTTATTTTGAACCCGATACGAATAAAGAGTTTGATGTCATACACTTGATTAATTTAGAATCTTTATCATGATATCCTCTGATTTGTTTTAATACCCGTAGTAGCACTTTCCTTCGAATAATTATAGCAAGAAATCAACCAGAAAAAGAAAGGGACCAGAGGGTCCCACAGCAGGTCGGCCGACCCAGGGAAGGGGGGTCGGCCGACGCCCCCCTAGCTCCTCTGCCTCCCATTTTTCGCCCAATCGGCCACCTCATCTTTCCTTTTCTTCTTCCTGCTGCTTTGGAAAGAAAAACCTTGTCGAGCGCGCCTGGGATGGAGAAAAAAACCCCTATATATATCTCTTTTCCTATCCCATCTCTTCATCCCTTTCACCTCCTACACCATGAGCGATCAAGGTAGTGATTCATCCGTCATCTCAGTCGACAAAACCAAGAGGAAGAAGCCTTATGGAGAGGAGGCTATAGACAACGCTACCCGCATAATTAGGGAACTCCGACAAGAGGTGACACGTGTCAAACGAGAAAGATTGATGCTCCAGAACCTCTACGAAGACCTCTTGAAGGAAAAGAAGAAGGATGAAGACCTCATCAAGACCCTCACTGGAGGGTGGGCGCAATTTGATCTCGCTTTAGAGCTGATCGAAGAAGAGAAGAAAAAGCTGAGAGAAGCCGAAAAGGCTAAGATAGAATAAAGATTAGACCTTAGGGCGCATTTTTAATTCCTTTCATCATTTTTAGTTTCCTCAAATTTGTAATGCGCCTGTCTAATTATTTAATCAAATTAGTGCTCCCCGGGCTTGCATACCGGTAGAGCAATTTTGTGTTTCCAAATATCTTTGTCTATTTTGAAGGAAACAGGCAAAAAGGCAAGTGTGGGGGGGATACATCGCGAAAACAGAAACAAACTCGATCATATCACTCAGAAACATCACGGGAAGGACAACACCAACAATTGTGCAAAATTTGGGCACCAGCAGGGGCCACACCAGGTCGGCCGACCCCACCTGACCAGGTCGGCCGACCCCTGGTGGGTCCCACGGGGCCTCTGCTTTCCCGTGCAACTTAAGTTTGTTTCCCACACTCCCTTTTCGCCTACTTTATCTGTCAAGTTCATTCTGAGACGCGAAAATTAAATAAAACTTGACCAATTAAAACTTGGGGAAGATTTATTTTGAAACATTTCATCAAAAATCCCATGACTCTCCCTAATGCTCTCAAGATGAACTTGCCCACTTGTTATTACTCGCTTCATTACCACTTGCTTGTGAACAACCTATCCATAGGAACCCATGTTTTTCTAGATAATTGGCGAGTGTGATATGGTTCGATGAAATGATCTTTTGCTCAATCTACAAAGTCCTTGGGAATTTTATTTCAAAAAGATAAAATAGCATGGCTCGCTGCTCCTCTTTTGGTATATGATTTCCTACCAATGCCATATGTTGATCACAATTTTCAAACTTACACACATATGCTGCTTGTGTTACAATGAGCTTTTCCAAAATTTTGTGACCCTAATGAGATACTTGTCATGCTCTCTTGATCAAGATCACGTACACGATCCACCAAAATTGCTAAAACTCCTACACCGGGAGTTAGCACATCCACCCATCCAAATAAAGACACTCCTCACTTTTATCCCATTTTACCTCTCTCTCTCA
The DNA here is from genome assembly GCA_007726485.1 of Eragrostis curvula. Taxonomy (NCBI): domain Eukaryota; kingdom Viridiplantae; phylum Streptophyta; class Magnoliopsida; order Poales; family Poaceae; genus Eragrostis; species Eragrostis curvula. The sequence goes on along the minus strand of CM017445.1, from coordinate 6,636,551 downwards.
AAATAAACAAAAGAGGGACATGGCTCTGCAAAAGAAAAAGAAGACTCACAAAAAGATGAGCAAGAGAAAAATGCTCATGTACAGAGCATGAAAAGAAAAGAAAGAAAAATATTAGCCATGTCTCGGAAATACAAAACAAAGAGAGGTAAAATCCAATAAAGGAGTCGTCACATATAAACATCCACACATCCATCCACACATGCACTTCTTGATCAAGGTTGTATGACTTGAATTCTCCGTGGATCCTTTCTTTTGGTTCAGCAATATTTGTGATACAAGTATGCCTCTCTATCCCTACCTTGAGCTCCACATACAAGCCTTAGAAGTAGGACAAAAGAGGCAATGCTTTGGTAAGGAAAATACACTTTTTGAGCGATCCGAGAGAATCAATAGAGGAGCAAGAGCCATGTTGTTTATATTTTTCAAAACTCTTTCAAAAACCCCAAGGTACTTAGTGGATGAAAGCAAGGTGATTTGAGTCATGAACCGTTCCACTTCTCAATCATCCAAGAATACATGTTAGCCACCATCATGTTCGCAGGTAAAAAGGTGTGGCTTGTAATAGCTTGTGTGCAGGTTTCATTCATCAAAGGGGATGAGTCCTCCCCAATTTCCACTCATAGCTTTACTCGAGGACGAGCAAAGAGCTAAGTGTGGGGGATCTTGTTGACGGTCCTTACGACCCATTTTTTACCGTCAACCTTATGCACCTTTGTAAACCAAACACCATCACCAAGTGTAGACATAGGGTTTATTTCTAACAAATTCCACTAGTCTTGGTGAATTATGAAGTGCAGGTGCAATCCATACAAAAACAGGGGAAAACATGCACTAAATGTGGACTTTGCAATCAACGGATTTTCCCCGGACTAAAGAACTTAGTCCAAAAGCCCAAAACCACAGAATCAGGCTTCAAGATCAAGCAATGCACGTGGTTTAGGCAAGTACACAGGCCCAGGAAGCAGCCAGAGGAGGACCAGGCCCAGTGGGGCCCAGGCCAGGTCGGCCGACCCCCTCTGGCCAGGTCGGCCGACCTGCCAGGGAGGCCCCACTGGCCCATCTTTTTATGGCGGTTTACCACCGACTTCTGGAGGTCGGTTCCCCCTGCATTAAATGTCACCGACCTCGGGAACCGCCTCAAAGTTGCCGACCTTCCAAGGCTATAAATAAAGGGGCATCCCTCCCTCTCAACACACACCACAAGACGCAAGACTCTCCAATAGAGCTCCACTCCAATCCTTAGGCTGAGAGCCTTTTGTACACTAGTAGAATAGGAGAGAGGGCAAGGGAGAGAAAGGAATATCCCTTCCACTTTGGTGGAGGTTTAGTTCTATTTCTTTACCTTGGCGTGTAAACACTCTTTGTGATTTATACGTGGTGATTATTTATCTAGCGAGCAATATTACTTTTCTAGGCGTAATTCCTGTTATACTTGTTTACGGGATCATCGCTCCGCAAGGGGTGCTCTAGCCTTCTAAATTCAGCTTTGGGCCGAGGTTAGAGTAGTAATCAACGGCATAGACGTGGTGTCTAGGCTAGAGGTTACCTTTGTTTGCTGTGTGCTCCACGGTTTGTAGAGGTAGGCGGCAGGAAGTGACAGCCCTGTCCGTCCAAAGGAACCCTCCACGTTCGGGTACATAGTAGAGCTACAGGTCGGAGTGGCTTGGCAGACCAGGCCTAAGCCGGCGCCCGAAGTAGACAAGTAGAGCTTGAGTTCGTCTATCCTCTAGGATAACTAGATATAATCACCCTCTCGATCCTAGGCTGCTAGTTGTCTTGGTTGTCCTTGGGTAGAACTTGCCCTGCGGTAGAATAACTCCGTTCCTTGGGGAAAACAAATACGATACCTTGGAATACTCCCGGGTGAAGTGCTACAACGGTATTCCGTGCGCTTGCGGATTTATCTGTGACGTAAGAAATACCAACACCTTCTTCCTAAGCCTAGGAATAACAGTAGGATACTCTAAGGCTGTGAAAACAAAGTGTTCTGACAAAACTGCTTCCATGAGGTTGCTTTCTTTGACTATGAACTCTTCACACTTGTCTTGCAACTCCTGGCATTTAGCATCCATGGCAAAGACCAGAGTTCGAGACACCGTCTTCTCCGTGGTAGCGTCCCACAGGCTTGCCGCACACAAGGATTTCATCCGATCCATACCGTAGCAGTCGGAAAGCTGAAGTAACTGTCCCCAGGCACTGACGGCGTCATCTGTCCAGAGCTCAGCGTTGGAGGGCAGCGAGTCTGTGTACGCGAACTTCACCAAAGCGGTGAACGGGGCGGCATCACCTTGTATCTTCACATTATGCTTCCTGGCCTCGCTCATTTCACCGCACAGCATACGGGCGAAGACCTTCGACCGTGCCGCCACGACAAGACGATGGGCAGGGATCAGTTGTCCCCCGACATTGAAGACAACATCGTAATCTATCCCTAGTTCCTGGAGAGCATCAAGCTGACTACCGACGTCCGATGCAGGGACGTCGATCCTATTGTCTCTTAACATGACAATGGTGCACGCTATCTTGAATTTATTGCGTTGGTACTGCAGCTTGGCCAATTCCCTGTGGCTGATGACCCCTTCAAAACCATTGAAATCCAATTTCTTCTGATACTTACCAAAAGTGAGGTCGGTGGCCAAAGTCCGGCCGCTGGGAAGTTCCCCGGTGAACCGAACTCGGACTTCATGGGCGATGTCAGGGTCGATCAACTCCAAGTACACTCCCACGCCTCGGACTTCCTTGAATTTTCCGCCGGGGTAGCACAGAATCCTCCACTGGCGCCCACCGAGGGTGAACTCTTTGGTCGGGATGGACTTCAGCGGCGGGTAATCCTTAGCTTCATCGGCCTTCTCGAGGGCGAACTCAATGTAGGTGGAGGGGAAAATGATGCCTCTGGAATCCATGCTAATGTGTGGTTCTTTGGTAGCAGTGGTGCTCCGGGAATGGTGGTTGGTTTCCTAGGCGGTGGCTTCCTAGAGAGGGGAGATGGAGAGAGAGAAGAGATCCAGAACAGAGCAAGAACAAACTTTTGCTTGCGAAAGGATGTGGCGTTCTGGCTGAGTGAGGAGGCGACTGAAAGGAGAACGAGCTTTTACTTCGGTAGGTCAATCTTGGTCGATAGGCTCTACAACCGAGGAGCCCACACTGGTTTGTGGTTGCCCTCACGGTCTACACCCGGGATCATCTCCTGGTTGTGTTTTTCACTGGCAAAATGTCTGATCGAGCTCATCCCGTGATGCGCTTTCATTGGTCTACACAGAGATCATCTCGTGTTTGTGTTTTTCGCTGGCAAAATGTCTGATCGAGCTACCAGGATAATCCCCTGATGCGCTTTCATTCAGATACGCCTATCACCCGTGCTAAATCTTTGCAATGAAAGAGATTGTACTACGAATCATCTGTGCACAAGTTCCTCGTAACGGGCACTGTTTGATCAAGTTACGTACAGTAGTATCATAAGTTGTGCTGTTTCTGAGGATGCTCCCCGTTGGGAGTTTCATTTTTCAATAGACGAGATGACATATATAGCAGGAGCCATAGGAGCCCACGGCGGATCACCGGTGCACGACTTTCGCTGGCAATGGTTGATCAAGTTGTCACTAGATAATCCTGTTGATAACACTTTTTTCAGGTACGCCAATATTATTGCGGCCACTTCACCAGCAATGCGATCGGCCTCCACCACCAGCTCTATGCCGGTCTTCCCAATGTCGGGGAGTTCATTGGCCGAGTCACTGACCCGTGGGCCTGGCCCCACGTGTGGATGATCACCTGACGTGAGCCGGGGTCACTGACCCGCGGGCCCGGCCCGACGCGTCAGTGACCTTGGCAGTTGGCACGGCTTCCAGTAACTTCGGGGATCCTGCTTTGGTCATACCACCTTCTTCTGACATGAAGCTGGTGACGACTTGAGAGATGAGCAGCCTGCTCCACTCTCTGAAAACAAGAGGAATAGGAAAATCATAACGTATTCGTGGGATATTCCCCGGACATCAGACCTTACTCAGGGGAACTTCCCTGCATGTTTGCTGCGGCAGGACCATGGGAGCAATTTGGATGAGAAGGCTCTCAAATGTATGAATCAAGGGGTAAAAATGAGAGCTTCATTGGAGATGCTTAGCCTCATTTGGAATGAAGGATTCTCAAAACACAGGAATAGGAAAAACAAGTGCGTTTTCTATCATACCTTATTCACAGGATATTCCGAGGGACCTCAAACCTTACTCACCTGATTCTAGTTTGTTGGAGGGCTAAATAGTACTACTTGCTGCGGCCGTAATAGTTTCTGTATTAGGTTTTTGTCTAACCGCTGCCTTTAGACTCCAAATAAAGGGCACAGTTGGACGCGTCGAAGCCGGAAAAATGACATATACAGAAAAGTAATGGTGTGGGCGTTGGATCAGTTGTGGTAATTAACTTGGAAAAAGCAAAACAACAATGTTTCATCAACTAATCATAGGATAGTCCAATGATAAATTTTGCAATGAAATCAACCAGAAGTTAAGCGGTGTAAAAAAAAAAGAAGTTAAGCTGTCAATAACCAATTACAATCTTTCAACTCCCCTTTTACCTCCCACATTAAAAATTAGGCACGATACGAAAATTACAAACAAATACTAATAATGTTTAGGCCTGATCTATGATCGCAGAGAGCATGCAAGGTTCAGACGACGGAGGGGTCATCTGCGGCCTGACTAGTCGGAGTAGTCTTCGTCGTCGGATGCCAGTTCATCATCTGAGTCGTCCGTCGGTGTGGTGGAATCGTCGTCGTCGTCGTCATAGCAGTAGTCGGGAGGGGGCGTCTCTGATTCCTCCTCCGTGCCCGACGACGAATTCGCAAGGTGTTCGTACTCTGAGTCGGAGCACAGGCCGCCACAGCACCTTCCCTTGCAGGGTTCGACGGGAGCACCGTCGTCGTCGAAGTTGTCGTTGTCGGTTGGTTCGTCGTGGCACTCGCAGAAGCACATCCTGCCATCCGCATGAGGTAAGTGCAGCCGCCACCCTTCGCCCTCCGGTTGTGGAGGAGGTGGCGGGGGTGGCGGCGACGAGGGAAGACAAGCCGGGAGCGGCGGCGGCGGCGGTGGCGGATGGGTCGCCGGTTTCTTTGGGGGTGGAGGTTGCGGCAGTCCGGAGGCCTTGCTTTTGCTTCCACCCGCCATGATCGCTGTTTCTTGGGGATTTCCAAAGAGTCGCTTTGTTGAAGTGGAACTGGGTATGGAAGGCGGTCATTCATATATAAGGGGACACGCGCCCCTTCGATCAAGGAAATACTTTCACACGCGGTAACCCAGTCGGCGAACCGTTCTTATTCCCGTGCAGGCGCAACAACACACCGGCCGCCCCCTGTTTCCTTGCTACACAATGCAAACGGTTTTTTTTTTTTTGCTTACACTACCTTAACATACCTGTGATATTCCATGTATATCGTTCCGTGGACTGTGATGATCAAATACCCGTCGCGCACAGATTACAGTCTTTGGACGCCCCTTACCTCTTTTACACCACCGTCAGCCGTAGCCAATCGTCGCAAATTAAATAGACACGCCCCCAAATTAAGAGTCACGCGCACCAAGCTACGCCGGCGGTTTCCTCATCCCATTAAATACCAAACACGCTATATATACGCGCGCCATGGATTCTCCATCGAGGCCACGACAATCAGTTTTGATGGATTCGGCTCCCATGGCGAAGAAGGTGCGCCGGGAGGCGGCACGCATCGTTCCCGCAAGCGGCCCGTTTAGCACGGCGGCGGCCTCCTTGGAGGAACCGGCAGCGGGGGCCGTAGTCTCCACGCTCAGGCGGCGGCGGCGGGCACCGAGGCGGCCGGAGCGGACGGCACGGCGGTCACTGAGATGGCCGGAGCGGACGGTACGGCGGGTACCGAGGCGGCTGGAGCGGACGGTGCGGCGGGCACTGTAACGGCCGGAGGGGCGGCTGCTGGCGGGCCTAACGGAGTGGGGGCGGGTGCCGACGCAGCGGGAAGGCGGAGGGGCATCGACGCATGCACGGACTACACTTCGGAGGAGTGGATGATGTATTGCATCCCGAAGGAGGACTTGTCCGAGAACTACGACGTCGACCACGCCATGGAACAGTTCGAGGAGGAAGGTTGAGCTAGAAGCGCAAGGAATATTCCTTCGAGCCTGGGTCGAGGAGGAGGAGCTCGCCGACACTGCCACCTCTGAGAGGAGGGACTAATTTTTTCTTTACATTCAAATAGGAGTGTTGCAATTTGTAATACGTCTGACCATTGTAAAACAACCAAAGAAGAAGTGAATCTCCTTTTAGTAATGGCTTAGGCTTTTGTGAATCATGAGTTGCACTTTGTTACTGGAATCTTGTTTCATTTCATTTTCAACCAGCTCCTTAGTGCATTCAGTGGAGGATGGAACAAACACGGGTTAATCCCTTGCAAATATTTTCACTGACGAGTTAGTCACGTGCGCATCGTTTTTCTTCACTTCCTCTATCACATGTGGAAACGCTACTGTGGAGTGGACCATCCCGTCCTTGTTGCATTAAAATAAAGTGATGAATGGCTCGAGATCTCTTAGTCCATTTCGCTTGTGCACTCGTCTTCCTCCGCTGGTGCTTGTCTGCTGCCGCCGCCCGAGCTCCATGTCGCAGTCGCTGTCCTCCTGGTCCATGACGAATGGGGTAAGGGAAAGGGAGTCCGTAAGGCCAAGAGGAGGCGTGGATGAGCCAAGCGGGCTGCCGCTCGTTCGTTGCACGAACTGCAAGAGGGCGAACATCATCGAGCTGACGGCGAAGACAGATGCCAACTATGGCAGGAAGTTCTTCAAGTGCCCGCACAACCTCTCTAAAGTGAGTTATCCAAAACGAATTTTGCTCATTTTTCTTGCTCGTGATTGATTGTGGACCGTAGGGTTTGAAGCAATTTGGTGATTTGTTTTTGAACAAAATGTAGGGGACTTCCTCGTGCCGCTGTTTCATGTTTCTGTCTCAGTACGTGACTCACCTGAAGGAGCTGGGATTGGTGTTGGATAAACCAGAGGCCAGGACACATGAATCAGAGATTGAGTTGCTGCTCAAGTCTGGGAAGACAACCGCACTTCTGATGGCTGTTAATATTATCATTGTAGTATTCTTTGGCGTCATGTTTATGATCAAATAAGCTCACTTGTTTGCATGTACTATGTATTAGCCTAATCTGAACAATTGATACCGAACCAAAGTAGTTCAATGTGATGTTTAAGAAGCACTTTGTCATCTCTTTTAACTCTCTTGCCATGCCAGCAAATTTGCTTATGTGGCACCTCAATGAATGAAAATGGAAGTACCATTGGGGTGTAGCCTTATAGATGACATGTCACTCTTGGAAATCAAGCAATAAACTTTGCACTGAGACTGACCTCGTTATTTGCATTAGCACAAAATTTAACGGTCAAAAGTGTAGAAATTAAGTACTGCATTACATGGGAAGGTCCATGGATATAAATTAGACAGCATGGGATAAAAGCAAAGGCAATGCGTTCTGTCCTGCCAAGAAAAAACTCCCGCCTCATTTTCCCCCCATCCGTTCCGTGCAAAAAAATTGGGAGGGCGGCGCCGCGGCGCAACCCATTGCGGGACAGCAGCAGCGGAGATGCCAATTGAGATGCCCCGTGGGCTGCCGTTCTCGGTGGACACATGGACCGCGGCCTCGTTGCTGAAGCGCCACCGCTTCCTCACCCACGCCCACCGCGACCACCTCGTCGGCATCGCCGGCACCGCCGCTGCCCCGTGCATCTACGCCTCCAGCGTCACCGTCCTTATCACGCTGCGCTACTTCCTGCAGCTCAACCGCTCAGCGTTTGTGGAGCTGGAGGCCGGCACGCCGCCGCTGCTCATGTCCGACCCCGATGGCGACTTCACGGTGACCGCCTTCGATGCGAACCACTGCCCAGGTCCATCTCCTCCTTCTGTCTCGTCGTCGTTTCCTCCCTGGTTCTCCTCGGATGCCTGACTACCTGATCCCATCTGCAGGCGCGTTGATGTTCCTCTTCGAGGGTGCCTTTGGCGCCGTGCTCCACACTGGCGACTGCCGCCTCACGACCGACTGCGTCCACGCGCTTCCCCTCCTCCCGCACCCGACACGCCGAATCGACTACATCTTCCTTGACTGCACCTTCGCACGATGCACCCTGCCATTCCCCACCAAGTAGGACTCTATCCACCAGGTCCTGCTGCTTTGCCACATCAGTAGTCAAGGAATCGCAGTACAACAACCATTCACCTAATTTATCATGCAATTTCAATTCTCTTCCTGACAATCCCAGGTGATCAGCTGCATCTGGAAGCACCCGAACGCGCCGGCGGTGTACCTTGTCTGCGACATGCTTGGCCAGGAGGACGTTCTCTTTGAGGTGTCCAGGGCGTTCGGCTCCAAGATACACGTCGACAAGGACAAGAACCCCGACTGCCACTACAGACTCTCGCACGTCGCGCCAGAGATCCTAACCGACGACCCCGTCTCCCGCTTCCACGTCATGTCGTTTCCCCGGCTCTCGGACCGAGCGACCGAGATCCTCGCGCTGGCACAGTCTAGGCAGGAGCCAGAGCCTCTCATCATCAGGCCTTCCTCGCAGTGGTACGCGTACTGCGAGGCACCCGAGGCGTCGGTGAAGCGGAGACCAGTGCTGACGGAACCGATGCGGGACGAGTTTGGGGTGTGGCATGTCTGCCTGTGGATGCACTCGTCGCGCGAGGAGCTGGAGCAGGCATTGGGGATCCTTCGGCCCAGATGGGTCGTCTCGACGACGCCTCCTTGCATTGCGATGGATCTGAGCTATGTCAAGAAGCACTAATGCCTGTCTCGTTTGTGTCCTGATGATCCACTGTGGAAGTTGATCGGGGTACCAGATGGAATGACTACTGTTACCGTTTCACCGCAACCATCAGTGCGAACAGTGGAAGCCATTGAGGAGACTGAAGCCGCCATTGCTTATTCTGTTGAAGAGTTCGGATCTGACGAAAGCGTTCAGGTTGAAGTTGCAGAACCTACGCTGGAAGGTTTTGAGATCAGAGTGGAACCACCTTTGACACTGTTCGGGCGTGCAAGGTTTGGGTTACTGCCTGATGAATCTCAACTCTGGAGAGATGACTACGCGAGTGTTGAGTTGATAGACGATGTTGAAAGTGAAGCCACGGAACAAGCTACAGAAATTGGGCCCTCGAAGGAGGGCATGGTTGATAAGAGTGTCGAAGTAACTGAGATAACTGAAGTTTCAGGTAAGGTGCGAAATTCAGCTAATGAATCTGACGGTGAACTCAAAGCAATTGATTTAGCTGAAAATGATATACAGATATTTAGTAAAGCAGCTGAATTCCGTATGGATGGCCAACAATGTGAAGTTTGTCAAAGCAAACGAGGAGGCTGATCAGGCTCAAGAACAGCATCTCAATGCGCACAACTGCATGAGGGTTAGCGAATAAGGTGAAAACAGAATAGAAACAGTTTTCAGCTATGCATACCGTAGTACCATCCCAAGGAAATATGGAAGCAGCAGAGGATGACGCCAGTCCATCGAAAGTTTACAATAACGCTGATAATGCCTCTGAAAGAATGGGTGATTCCTCGACAGTTATCGGATCATCAAAGGCTCTCAGTGCGAGCCTGATTCGGCTGTATAGGTCCATGAATGTGCCTGTTCCGCGGCCCCTTCCGTCACTGGTTGAGGTCATGGGAGCCTCCCAGCGACGCAGAGTTTCAGAAACTGTGCAGCTGTAAAAACTGATAGATATCAGAATATCTTATCAATTTTTGTTCATCGGCCCCCGCTGAGAAGTAGGCGCCGATCTGTAAACTTGCCTCATTACTTCATTAGCACATTTAACAGCCAAAAGTGTCAAAATTCATTGCTTTTGGGAAGGTCCGTGATATAAATTAGACAGCAGGGTTTGCTCGAAAAAAAAAATATGTTAGACAGCAGGGGATAAAAGGTCAAAGGCGATGCGTTCTGTCCCGCCAAGAAAAAACTCCCGCGCCTCATTTTCAGATTGGCGCGAACTAGGAAAGACTATCTCTAACACGAGAACATCCCCTGAATAGACCCGGAATACACGGGAACATCCCTGGAAGTCCAAGCCCGAGTTATGCTTGAGTGGAATACAATAAATTATTCCATAGCCGTCCCACTCCCCACAAACCGCTCTTCTTCCTTCTCCCAAAAGCCCCAATCTCACAAAATCCCCAAGAACAGACGCAACATCTCCAGCTCAAAATCCCCATCCCTACCTCGCTCCGCAAGAGGAATGGCGCGCAAGCCTTCACCCAGAAGGGCGAGCCCGCTCCCAGTGGGAGGAGATGGGGCTCAAGCCCATCGCGCGGCGGCTCAAGGACATGCACATGGTGGCGGGCCTCCTGGATTCAATGGCGTCAAGTTGGGGAACAAGCGCGAGCAATCGGCAACACCACTGGCCGTCATCGTCCCTCCTGTCTTCTCTAGCGTGGGGTCGGAGATCACGGGCGATGCGTCAACAGCAACACCAGCAAGCAGAGCCCCTACCGGGATCGACGGTGTGCGAGTGGGGAATATTGGCGCGCTTTCGGCGACTACACCGGCCAGTAGCATCACTACCAGATTCGACTGCCTCTGCTTCGGCAACATGGGTGCGTCGTCGGCAACTGCAACGAGCGGCGGCGACCATCATGGGTTCGACGGCACGCAAATCAGGATCATGGACCCGCTGTCGGCAACACCACCGGCCGGCGGCGTCCGCGATGCATTCGACAGCGGGCGCTTCCTGATTGGCACGCCGTTAAGGAGCATGGACGCTACAATGGCAATTCCAACGGGCATCCGTGATGCATTCGATGGCGGGTGCTTCCTGACCCTTGGCCCGCCGTCGGCGACAGAGGAGTCCGGAGGCATCCGTCCTGCGTTCGATGCAGAGCGGTTCGAGAACATGTCAGCGAATTCGGCGACGCCAATGTCCGCACACCCGAAGCCCGGAATCACCCCTGCATCCACCGCAACCTACAGTGCCCAATCCTGCAAGCGACATGGCGAAACAGAGGTTAGTTGTTACCATGATGGATTAGTACCATGATGTAACTTTCTACTATTAGAGTTTTTAGCATGAATGGAATGTACGGATTAAAAAAGTTAAAATTCTTACTCTCTCCTTACAAAGATCACACATTCAATTTTCATCCACTCTATCCAGTTCTGCATGCATATTGTGGTGATTCTATCCGTACATTAGTAGTGCACTTTGTTAGTCTAAGCCATTTTCCATCTGTCACGAAACATGCACTGTTTTCTGTTGCAGCAAACAGCACGCTCTGTCACAAGAAGAAGGCTTCGCAAAAGCGTCTGGTTCAAGGTTGAATTCGACAACCCAATAACGAGAAGGCTGGTAAGATAATAAAACTCGAATTCGTACTACTCTGCATGATTGTTTTCATGGCTGTAATCTTGATGTAATGCTAATCCATATATAGCACAATATCATTCATGCTACCTTTTAACTGCATTTGATCCATACGTAGGTTTTGAACGAAGCCATTTCGGCAAATATTGACGGAACACTTAGCAGCCTGTTGTCCCATGTTCTGCAAGACGGCATAGTTCATGATGTGCTCGTCCACTGGCAAGGGAGCAAGATAGTCTTTGGTTTGGGCTGGTCATACCTCATAAAGCAGTTGAACGTTCGGCCCGGAGACTCGGCCCTTTTCTTCCAAGTCAGAAATGATAAGATGAAAGTCATTTTCTTTGCTGCGGATGGGACCGAAAAGAAGCCAGGAGACAGCCACTCGCACACGGAGCTCGTTAATACAGGTTGAAGATCATTTGTATCGTAATCGTACAACACTGATGGGCTCGTTAAATTTTCTTCTAGTTGAGGTGTCGGGGGCACTTGGCAAGCCCACCTCTCATGCGCTGAGGTGACAAATTAAGATGTGGGAGACAAGGAAGACGCTGAGGCTAACGATCAAGGACGGTCAAGGGCGGCGTGCTGTGGTACCACACGCGATGCACATCAGCTGACGCACTTTCTTGACCGCGCAGGTCCGAGTTCTGCATCAGACACTGCTCGACGGCATCTCAGGCGATGGCCAGCTGTTCGCCGTCATTCATCGGCGCCGCGATGTCGTGCATGCTCTCCCGGCAGGCCACGTAAAAGAGCCTCCGTGGGACCGTCACTCGGCTTAGGCACTGAAGCGTCTCCGCTTTTCACAGGATCGAGTCGGTACGCGCTGATGAATAGACGCAACAGTACAACAAATAAAAAGCACAAATTCAGTCTTTAAGTGATTACATTAATCCAATTAAAACACGAGTAGCACAGCGGAAGTCCAACGATACTAGTACAAGTCCAAAGATAAAAAGAAGATACAACGCGCGCGCTCACGATACAAGTGAATCCGCATCCAAAGTCATGGAGATGCGGACTCGAGAGGAGATCACTCCTCAGTCTCCCAGTGGCCTGTCCAACCAAAGGGAAGCTAGCCATCCCACTGTCCACCTCCACCCGTAGAGTCAGGGATAAAGGTGCTACCTGCAATAAACATAAGGAGCCAAACCCTGAGCAACTAATACTCAGCAAGTCTTACCCGTCAACGTGGCTATCTATAGCCGACTCCTAAATATGCAAAGGCTACAAGGGTGTGGCTGACTCAATAGCATAACTCACACTAATTACTTGATCCTTACTTTCAAGTTTTTAATTGCAAGTTAAGTACTTACCCAGTAAAACAGCGTGCATATCTCTAAAACGGATATAAAGTAACAATACATCAACAGTGATAGTATATATATGTAGCAATGTAAATAACAGTAATGTAATAGACTAGCATCATCATATCATCAATCATATCACACTACGATGTGACTCAGTGAACAAGGTTGCTCTTGACCGAGAGCGGCGGCATCGATGTACATCCTGCAGGAGAAAACCTGACCACACGACGCACACGCGTAAAGTCGCATGCGGCAACCGTTTGCAAGGGTCCCCCTGAAGCTAGGCCGGATCCAACCCCTCCCGAGAAAGGCCTTCCCGCACGGTCCCCGTCCCAGACGTACGCCCCGATTGGGAAGCATCCTTTCTCTCCCGAATACCATGATAGAAAGGGCATGCTTCCACTGCACACCAGGGCAACTCGAGCTACTAAGTTTACTAGGCCCATAAAAACACTAGCATGTGATCAGTATGTTCGAACTTGCTCAACAGGGCCAACAACGGACGGTCCTTAACCGACACAGACGGGCTACCACCGTGAAGGCCCAGCCTTCTCGCACCATCCTACACAAACAATTCCCCGTCCGGTCTCAACAATTCCTAAATCCAGCTAGTACAATCCAGGGTGAACCTATCTCGCGAGTGGGACCTACCACTCGACTTCTACCGTCCGCTAGCCACTAAGCCTAGCAAGTTCTAACGTAACCTAGACCACATCTACAAAATTAGGACACAAGGTAGGATATGGAAGGGTAATCCTAATGCATTTCTAAGGTTTCACATCAACTCCTAATAAACCTAATGCACAAACATTGACTAGCCCCAATTAAGTGCGAAAATAAAAATCCTAAATATGGAGGCATGCACCGGGGCTTGCCTGGCTCAGGAGCGTAGCTAACAGGGTCAGCGGGGTCAGTGTCCTGCTGCGGCTGCTCCTCCTGCACCTCCTGGGCCTACTCCTCCGGCAGCTGGAAGTCGAGCGGCTCCGGAGTCGTCTCTGTCACTACACGTTATGACAAGGATAAATAATGCATGTTAGATACAAGAATATGATGCAATTAATGATTTAATTACTTGATAGGACAGTCATTTACACTGTAAGTGCAAATGGTTAGCTTTGTTAATTACTTTCGTCTGAAGTATTTCCTTCATCGGCTTTCAATTAAGTTAACTATTTAATCAACCTAAGTTGACTAATTAGATAATCTGATGTCTAAAATTAATTTAGGTCCAGTGGCATTTTTCTAGTGAAGGGTACTACTGTAAGTAATTTATGGTGAAGTTTCATAAATTTTGGTCGAGAGAATTATTTACTGCGATTTAAACAAGTACAAAACATAATTAATTCATAGGAAAATAATTAAACATGCTACAACAGTATAAAAATTCTCTGTAGGTATGTTCTGGTGCTCTTAATAGACATGCAAAAGTTTGGCATTTTTAGCGCAGCAAGGAATTTATTGTGAATTAAACAAGATCTGCATAAATGGGTTTTTACAGAAACCAGAGAAAGTAGTTTGTGTGATTTGACATTTTTAATGTATGGATCAGAGAACCATGAGTCTAACAAAATTTGATTTACATTTTTCTGAGTCGTATTTTATTTACTATGCATTTTACAAGTTTCGATGATTTTCTGTGGATTAAACAAAACCGGAGAAAGGAATTAAACGACGTGGACCAATCAGATCTAGGCCACAAAGAGGGCCACAAGACCTGGGCCGCATCCGATCGAGTCCGTGCCATGCCGGATCCGGCCGGAGTCGCGACCAGCTCGCCGGAGGCGGGCGGCGCGCTCGCCGGAGTGGCGTTCCCGGCGGGTATTCGACCAAATAAGGGCTCCGGGATGGGCGGATCAGGACGGCGAGCTCACCTAGGGTAGCGGGATTGAGAGGGGGTGGCCGGAGATGGCTCGACGTCCAGGATGGCGGGGCCGGGGTGGTTCGGCGACGCCGAGGTGGTCGTCGGAGGGCCCGGCTGCGGACGAGGTGGTGCCGGGGAGGTTCAAGGTGATTAGGCGAAGCCCGGCACGGGTGATGTCAGCGTGGAGAAGGCCGGGAAGATGGTCGTCGTCGGGGAGGTCTCCGCGGTGGTCGTCGGCGGCGGACGGGAGAAACTTGATACCCGGCGAGCTGAGCTGCGAAAGAGAACCACGAGAGCTCAGACGGGTGCGCAACCACGTGGAGTAGCTCCACTCGCGACGTATCAAAGAATGGCTCACCGGAGAGGGACAATTTCTGCGGCAAGGTGGGGGTGCTCGGCTGCCGGTCTCGGGGAAGAAGTCCTCGAGTTGGTGCGCTTCAACCCGGGGAAGCAGGAACGGCATCCCCGGGGAGCTCCATGACGCCTCGGCGCACACACTCGTACCAACCAACGGCCGGCAGGGGCTTCGGAGCGGCGGTGCGATGCGTTGCTCGACCGGAGGGCAGCAATGGCGGTGGCGCTAGGGTTTGGGAGCTCGGGAAGAATGGGAAATGAAGCGAGGACGACCGGGGAAGGACCTGGGGCGCATTTTGACGCCGTTCCGCGGCCGAAAGCGGGCCAGGGCACCGCGGCAAGCTGCCGCTCAGCGCTGGCGATGTGGAAGCAAGGCTCCGATGCGTTCAGTGAGAGGAGAGTGGCTGACATGCGGGCCCGGCAGCATCTTTTCATTTTTCCGATTTATTCGAATCAGGATTCTCTCCAAACTTTGGCACACTAATTGGACTAGTAAACGAGCTCCAAAAATCGCAAATTTGGTACCATTGGAAAGATCTTGAAAATTTCTATCCACTGACCAACATGCACATCTGGAATCCAAAGGGATTTCAAATGGCAACGTTTCAAAGTTGAACACTTTTTCAGATTTGGGGATTTTATTGGCCTGTCAAAAGAATTTGTAAAATCACCAAAAATTCTCCAAAATTCTTATTTCAGAAATGCTACCCACTGGTATTTTTGGTTGCTCGAGTAGTTGTTCAAAAATTTGAATTCTTTCACAAGCTATGGTTTGAACATGGTTTGAATTTTGGATTTCGAATTTTGATTTGATTTGAATCTGTGTGTTCTGTTCATTTGGGTGTGCACTAACCGTACAACAGTGACACGGGGTGTCACAGCCCTCCCCCCTTAAAAGAATCTCGTCCCGAGATTAAGGAGAAAGGAGGAAAAACGAATGTTGAAAGGACGAAGAATAAGATGCAAAAATGGAACAACGCAATAACGTACCTCGGAGGAAGAAAACCAGGAAAATGGGAGTTCAAGAACTCCGCTGTCTCCCAAGTGGCCTCGGCCTTAGAATGGTTGCTCCATTGCACCTTATAGAATCTGGTATTGCTCTTTCTGGTGACCCGGTCCTTCTGATCAACAATGCCAACAGGCTGCTCGGGGTAAGTCAAGTCTGGCTCAAGCTGCTCAACATCACTGACCACTCTGTCACTAGGAACCTTCAAGCACTTCTTTAGTTGTGATACATGGAACACATTGTGAACACCTGACAGGTTGGAGGGCAACTCCAATCTATAAGCAACGGGTCCACATCTCTCAATAATCTGGAACGGTCCAACGTATCTTGGTGCTAACTTGCCCCTGACACCAAACCGACGTACACCCTTCATGGGAGAAACACGAAGGTATACTTGGTCGCCAACTGCAAACACCAACGGTCGGCGTTTTCTGTCAGCATAGCTCTTCTGTCGAGACTTAGCTGCTCTCAAGTTGGACTGAATGCGGCGAACAGTCTCCTCTGCTGCTGCCACTAAATCTGGTGTGGGAATGACCTCCTCATCAGTCACAACTGTCTCCTCTGCTGCAGCTGCGGGCTTTGCCTGGAAGATGACTCTCTCGCCGGCCTCAACCCAATTAAGGGGAGTCCGACAACGACGTCCATACAAAGCCTCAAACGGTGCCATCTTGATGCTCTCCTGATAGCTGTTGTTGTATGAGAACTCTGCAAGGGGTAAGCTCTCATCCCAACACTGGCCATGGTGTATCACGCAGGCACGGAGCATATCCTCTAAAATGTGATTCACCATCTCTGTCTGGCCATCTGTCTGAGGGTGATATGCTGCACTGCGAATCAAAATGGTGTCCAAAGAAGCATGAAGCTGCTCCCAGAAACGAGAAACAAACTGAGGTCCTCGATCAGAAATAATGGTCTTGGGCACTCCATGCAAACAGAGAATCCGAGCAATATATAACTCAGCATACTTCTTCACAGTGTAGCCGGTCTTCACTGGAATAAAGTGAGCTGACTTGGTCAGTCGATCAACAATCACCCAAATAGAGTCATGCTTCTGCGATGTGAGAGGTAAGCCAACAATGAAATCCATGCTAATATCCTCCCACTTCCAAGCAGGAATACTCAAAGGCTGAAGTAACCCTGCAGGCTTAACATATTCTGCCTTGACTCTCCTGCAAGTGTCACACTCAGAAACATACTGTGCGACCTCCCGCTTCATGCGGGTCCACCAGAAGCGACTCCTCAAATCCTGATACATCTTGTTGCTACCAGGGTGGATGGAATACTTGGACAAGTGCGCCTCATCAAGAATCTTCCTGCGCAACTCAAAGTCCTTAGGAACCACCAATCTGTCCTGGAACCATAGGACTCCATCCTCATCCTCTCTGAAACACTGGACTCTAGCTTCTCCGAGCTTGAGTCTCCTCCTGAGGTGAGTCACCTTCTCATCCTTCTTCTGCGCTGCCACAATCTCATCTCGCAGGGTCGGAACAAGTGATATATTGGCCAAAGAGCCATAAGCATACACTCTAAGACTGGGCTCTGCCTCTGCATAAGGAGCTGCGATGAGATTATTGCAATGAGCCTTGCGACTCAAAGCATCAGCAACCACATTAGCCTTTCCTGGGTGATAGTGAATCTCCAGATCATAGTCCTTGATCAGCTCTAACCATCTCCTTTGGCGCATGTTCAGATCTGACTGTGTAAAGATATACTTGAGACTCTTATGATCGGTATAGATGTGCACCAGATTTCCCAACAGATAATGCCGCCATACTTTCAAAGCAAGTACGACAGCTGCAAGCTCAAGATCGTGAGTGGGGTAATGCTCTTCATGTCGCTTAAGCTGCCGAGAGACATAAGCAATTACCCTGCCATCCTGCATCAGCACACAACCAAGACCAGTACCGGAAGCATCACAATACACATCAAATGGCTTGGTGATATCAGGCTGAGCTAAAACTGGAGCGGTAGTGAGAAGCTTCTTCAGATTCTGGAATGCCTCACCACACTGCGGGCTCCACACAAATCTCATATTCTTCTTCAGCAACTCAGTAATGGGCTTGGAGATCTTAGAGAAATTCGGAATAAACCGACGGTAATAACCAGCCAAACCCAAAAAGCTGCGAATCTGAGAGACAGTCGTAGGTGCATTCCAATCTAGCACATCCTGCACCTTGCTCGGATCAACCGCAATACCCTCTGCTGATATAACATGGCCAAGAAAAGGCACCTCGCTAAGCCAAAACTCACACTTGCTGAACGTAGCATAGAGCTGGTGATCTCGCAGACGCTGCAACACAATCCGGAGGTGCTGCTCATACTCCTCCTCTGTCTCCGAATAGATCAGGATGTCATCAATGAAAACCACGACAAACTTGTCCAACTCTGGCATGAACACTGAGTTCATCAAGTACATGAAGTAAGCAGGTGCATTGGTCAAACCGAAAGACATCACCAAGTACTCATAGGGTCCATATCTGGTAGAGAAAGCAGTCTTCGGAATGTCCTCTGCACGGATCTTAATCTGATGATACCCAGAACGAAGATCAATCTTGGAGAACACCTTAGCTCTAGCTAGCTGATCGAACAAGATATCAATACGAGGCAACGGATACTTGTTCTTGATAGTCACAGCATTCAGTGGCCTATAGTCCACACATAGCCTGAGTGCATGGTCCTTCTTCTTCACAACCAAAGCTGGACAACCCCAAGGTGAAGAGCTTGGACGAATGAAACCCTTGTCCAATAGCTCCTTCAACTGCACCTTCAACTCTGCCAACTCATTAGGTGGCATCTTATACGGTCTCCTATAGATAGGTGTTGTGCCTGGCTGCAAGTCAATATGAAACTCCACATCTCGATCTGGCGGCATGCCTGGCAAATCATCTGGGAACACATCTGGGTACTCACGCACCACAAGAATCATATCCAGACTCTTGCCAATGGCCTGGTGCAAGGAGGGCTGCGTAGCTGCTAGCAAGGAGGGCTGAAGAGTGACCTTGCCCTGAACAGGAGAATCCAAGTGAACCAAGCGAAGAGATATATCAACAACAGCCTTGTGGAACTTCATCCAACCCATCCCAAGAATCACATCTAGACCCTGACCGTCCAACACAATAAGATGGGTCGGGTAGATCTTCCCAGCGAGATCAAGCGGGGCCTTATATACAAACTGACGAGTGATAATACGGCCTCCTGGTGTGCTGATCAGATAGGGAGTCTCCATAGTGGATAGCTCAAGTCTCAACTGACGAGTACAAGATAGACTGATAAAATCATGTGATGCACCTGAATCAAACAAGATAACCACGGGCTCGTGACGCATAGAGAACGTACCAGCTAGAACCTGCTCACCCTCTGGAACCTCCTCTGTTGTAGTGTAGTTAACGCGCCCAGTCTTGACCGGCGCGTTCCTGCCCTGCTGGCGCTGCTGTCCTGCAGCCTGAACTGGAGCCCTCTGCGCGTTGTTCTGCCTAGGTGCTGCACGGCAGTCACGCGCGAAGTGCCCCACTTGTCCACAGTTAAAGCACGGGAAACCTCTGCCTGCATGCTGCTGCGACCGCTGCTGCTGCTGACGCTGCTGCTGTGGCTGCCTCTGAGCAAACTGCTACTGCTGCTGAGGCGGGCGCGGGTACTGGGGAGGTGCAAGGTACCTCTGTTCACTGGGAGCGGTGTACACAAGGCGTGGCCTGGCTGAAGTGCTGCCAGACGGTGGTGGCACAGCCTTCCTCTTCCTCTTGTCGTCCTGATGGGCCCTGATGGCATCCTCCATCACTATCGCTGCACTGACAAGCTCGTCGAAGGTACCACCGGCGTTCAGGACAAGCCGGGACTGAAGCTTGGTAGACAAGCCTCTCAAGAAACACGCCTTCCGCTTGGCGGGCGTGTCTACCTGGTCTGGAGCAAACTGGGCCAGGTGGTTGAACACCTGGGCGTAGTCGAACACGTTCCTGCCTCCCTGCCTGAGGTCCAGGAACTCCCTGAGCTTCCGCTGCATAATGCCAGGCGGAATGTGGAACGAGCGAAAGGCCTCTCTGAACTGTGCCCAAGTCAACTGCTGACCGGCCGGAAGAGTGGCAAGGTGAGCTGCCCACCATCCTCCAGCCGACCCCTGAAGCTGCTGCGCCGCGAACAGTGTCTTCTGCACCTCTGTGCAGGCAGGAAGGAGCCCAAACTTGGACTCCACGTGCGCAGCCAGGACTCTGCCTCCATCGGGTCAGTGGACCCGGAAAAGACAGGCGGGTGAGTGGCCAGGAAGTCTGCGTAGGTGCAGCTGGCTGTGGACCCCGACGGTGGCCACCCTGCTGGGTGACAGCCTGAGAGTCCTGAGCAGTCCGTCTGGTTGGCCATCACCTCGGCCAACGTGCGCTCAGGCGGCGGGGGTGGCGGACGACGCGGCGGCATCCTGCCAATTAAACATTATCACCGTTTGCTCCAGGATACAATATCA